>PVHY01030316.1:0-13520 GCA_004024945.1 Uropsilus gracilis
AGGACTGCAAAGATGGCTATGGTAACAGGCTTTGTAATTCTAAGGAAAAATGAGTATCTTCAAAGAGTCAAAGTTTCCTTGCAATTCTTTAGAAGAGTTTAACAGGAAATATGTCATTTCTTCAACTGTTCAGAAGAAATGGAAGCAAACAATGATTATTTGAAAATTGAGGAGAAACTAATAAAGATTACAATGAAGTTGCTTCAACAAGCCCGTAGATCTTGATGAAAGTCATTGGCCAGAAAGCATGAGAGATTTCTAAAGATTACTTTCAAAAATTTGGGTGTTGTTCCTGAATTCTAAAATGTTTACTGATGGAACAGAAGTAAACTGTTTTCTAAGTTAGAAATACTATAATGCTTCTGTTAGAAGACACAGATGGAAAAGAGAAAATCAGAAAATTAAATTCACTGTACCTTCATGGTGATTTAGGAATATTTTTGCAACAAGGGCTCAATGGTCACTGAGAAGCTCATTTGTAATGAGCATTTCAGGCTTAGGATCAAGCTTAGGTCGTTTACTGAATTGTAGCCTAATATAAGCTGAGGGATCAAGCTGCCAAACTTGGTGGCTTCTACATCTGTGCATTTAAATCAAAACCCCATATTTAGTAGGTGTGAATGTGCCAGATTTTTTGTTTTAATTCTGTTTGCAGAAGTATTCCTCCAGGCTATCTTCCTTGGGACAATGGAAGGTCAGAGAAAAAAGTCAACAGAACCCAGGTCCAAGTTCTACCCAACTGATGTGTGATTATGAGCAAATAATTTCCCTTTGGATCTCTTTCTCATGCCTGTAAAACAAAAGAATTGCTATGCATGATTTCTAAATTCCTTATATTTCTAAAATTGCATGATAAAAATAGTGTGCTTGTAATTCTGTTGCTGCTAGCAATTGGGGTTAAAAAGTCTTTGAAAATTAAAACTGTAAAGAACCTGAGAAATAGTCTAATCCAAATCCCCTCATTCTACTTGTAAAGAAACTGATCACTTGTGTTTATTGGCTTTGCTCCCAGAATGCCAGTGAAATATTTGGTTGTTTCAAGTAAGTACAGTAATGGAACTACTTTGAATCTGAAAAATTCAGTTTCATATTCTCTCTCTTAGGAATCATGTCATTGCGCTGTCAAAAATTTTTCAAATTTAAATTATAGTAGAAAGAAGATATCTAACCCAAAATAAGATGGAGTTTTGGTATCATAAAATTAAACATCACTGTATGTATTCCCAAGCTCGGTCTTGGGGAGGAATGACACAATGCCTTAGCTATGAAGTCTATCTCCAGTGTGGTTCTGGGGCTGGGTCCAGTTGGTAGAGAGATGTCTGGGAAGTAATGCCAAGAAAACAAACAAAAGTACCTGAACCTACCTGTATGTATCAGCAGTACTCTAGAGCCAGAAATTAGATGTGGCAATAGACTGAAAAAGTCAACAGGAAAAAATAGTATGTAAGACCGTTGATGGAAGGATCAAAGGGCTCAAGTCCATTTACTAGGAACCTATTCAGGAGTTATGAACAGATCAGCTTTAAAATGGAAGGTCTAGCTAGGCAACAGGGGTGATGGCACATGGCTACCCAAAAGAACAACCCATTTGTTTTTATTGTGATGCTTTTAGAAAGTAATCTCCACAGCTCGTACTATGGGATGGTGTTATATTTTAATCTTTTGGAATCAGATAACTTTCTAGATGACTGTATCTTCTTTCATTAGATGAAACATTGACTCTAAGGATCAAATTAATTCCAAAGACTGGGGTCTGTTATACAGTAGACTAAAAAAATGTTTGTTTCACTCCATGGCTATCAAAAATTCTGTTATATTGAAAGTTACATCATCAAAGATTTTATTGTTATATTGTGAGTGAAAATTGTTTTACAAGGTATGGATTTTATATGTTTCTCTATGAGTTCATACAGCTCTACTGGAATATCACAGTGAGGTGACAGTTCCAGAGGTTTCTGGGTAGAGAATATGGCATGAGGCAAATATATCTGCATTAGTTTACATACAAGTTGGCTTTAAATGATGGTTATTAAGATAAAGAGAGAAAATTTCCATCTTTGTTCTTTACTATAATTTTATGGGTTTCATGATTCATTTATCTTAATGATCTGAATGTTACTTACATGATTATTGCAAGTATAGAATATCTTGATATGCACAAGGCTACTACCGTGTTTGAACTAAAACATCTTCTTTGAAGGATTATTCAGAGAAGAGACTCATAATCTGATCATATTTTTTTACTATTCAGAATATGTAGACATTCAGATAAAATACTTATCTTACATCTCACTGCCCACTGAATTACTGTCTAAAAGAGGAAGATTCTGCCTTCTCTCAACACGATCATTCTACCATATACCCATTCACTCATCCTTCAAAAATCATTTACCCAGGATCTATTATATGGCAGGAATGAAGAAATGAGTCATGCACCCAAAACAATGTTGGGGGGAAACACATTGATTTCAAGATTTTTACATCCTTGGGTAAATTCTTAGGACAAAGAAACATAAAATGTTTTCCTTGTTTTTCTTCACAGTGAACTATACAAGCATGGGTGCTAGTAGACACTTAGAAATCATTCATTGACTAAATGAATCAATAAATTATGAGAGCTGGGAATAGTGAACATATATTTGGCCAATAAGTAGCTAGAGGATGTCTTTTGAGGTTTATAGGAGACATCTTTTAGATGAAATAAAACCTAACTCTGATTCATCTGTTTATAAAGTATGGGATTTGTTTCCCTACGCATGGTCTCACATACATGAAGAATTAATTCACAGAGGATGTATTAGGAAATTGCTGCCACTTCTACCAGTTGAATTTAACATCAGAGAGGCTAGTCAGACAGCTCCACTTCCAAAAAAGAGTTCTCATATACATACATGACTGCAGAATCCTGGCTGGGTGATGAGAGCAAGGTATTTACCCAGCTGGTCATCATCTATTCATTTATCCATATGTGAAATATCTTTGGAGTTTTCTTGATAGTAGTGAAAGCTGTTGGAGCTATGTGTGCTCTGTATTCTAACATATAGGTTTATGGTGATTCAGAATGTTGCCTCAACAGGTATGAGTTAGTTGTCTTTCAACCACCCAAACCGTAGAAAAGTGTATGGCCCATCTCTGGGGTGGCTTCTCTCCAGTCTGAATTTATGTGAGCATGCAAAAGGTTTGCCCTGGGAAGCAGTAATCCTTGACATGGCCTTGTGAGCTGTTAATTCTGTAACAGTACCTATTTTGCAGGGAAGGTGGTGAGACATTGATAACCTGCTAATATAATGCTTTGTAGGATGCAGGAAGTCTTTCTGTACCCACGGTTTCTCTCAAAACAAGAACAAAAGGACTGAAAGATGGCAGAAATTAATCAGCTCAGTTAGCACCTGTACCAAGTGAGAGGAATTGTCTGGATTATTTAGACTTTAAAATGAGCCTGAACTGAATGGAACAGTCCATTTTCCCTTAGATTCAGTTCTGCATGTCAATATAAAAGTGACACACATAAGTCAGAAGGCAATGGCATCTGATAAGAAATCAGGTAACACTTCTGTGATACATTGGTTCCAAGCTTTTTCATGTACCTTACCATCTCTGTTGTTCAAGCTAAAACACAAAGATTTTCATAATTAATAACTGAATAAACTGCAATTTATTCAGAGGTTCATTGTGTCCTTTTACTTGATAATGGAGTGGGCATGGAGGTAGAGCATGTGGAAATTAGCATCATTCTTATCTTGGATCCCCGTAAGGAAACAAAAACCAGAACTGGTACCCACAGAAGTTACAGATCTTTCTCCTCAGCAATGGCCAGTTCCCCAAGACTTCATTCAGTGGCTTTTCTTCTCCAACTTGGTGTCCAGTATTTCCCTTATTGGAGAAACCATTGATGATTTCTTCATCATAGAGGTGATGTGTAAACAGTATAGGTGTTTACAAAATGTGATTTGACCTCATCAAACAGTGAGTTTATCTCCTCATGTCTCAAAGGACACCAATATTTTAGGTTAAGTTTTGTCCTTTAAAAATCCTTTACAAGTTCTAGATCTTTGTTATGGAGTGGTTTTACTTTGCTTTTTGAACCATGTGTGATATGCCACGTATTCTATATACTGTATAGACATCACCTCAAAAGACCTATGAGATATTCTCAATTATGAAGAAATTGCATGTCTAGAATTTACAAAACCACTTGGTAGAAGAGCTAGACTATGAGTTTAGGATTGTCTATCTAAATAGCTGGGTTTCTTTGTGGTAATCATACTGCCTTCCTTTTCCCCATGAGGGACTATAAAAGAAGCTGTGACTTATAAAAAGATAAGAGAGAATCTCTCTATTCAGATCTGAACAATATCATGATAAAATTGGCTTAGTATACAAATTTTGACAGGATATCTCCCCATAGAGTGGAACAAATCTGAAACTAAATGATTATGGGAAAAGTAGATTTCCTTAGGATTAGTAAAGACCAAGATTCCAGGAGTGTTGCTGCATTTCAGAAACAGTTTCTAAGTATCTACCTACTCCTGGAGATTTTTAAAAGTATATGTAGAGATCCATCTGTTCCACTACATCATTTTCATGTAGACAAATCTCCTAACTAGTTTTCCTGCACTCATTTTAATACCTTCAAACCTTTGCAACACTAATACCAAAGAAGATTTTCCAAAGCATGAACTTTATCATTCAACAACTCTGTCCAGCACCTTTGAACTCTCTGAATAATATGAAGGAAATTTGCTAAACTCTTTAACATACTATTCTTTATTTCCTGTCATGCTGACTTTTTGTGAGGCCTAAACACATGACTGTGTCTGTCATCTACCTGTAAACCTTCATCCTATCTCTGTCTCTAATAAAATGCCACTTCCTCAAAGAAGCCAGGAATGGGGTCCAATTGAAACACCATTTTCCATCGTGGGGACTGAACTTTTGAGAGATTAAAGAAACATTCCATGTGTTTCACATGAAGGAACTGAAGATAATAAGCAGAAAAAAATGGAACTTAAGAGCAAGAAAACCAACAAAGACATATGGGAAGAAGCAGGTGACTGAAGAGATTTGTTGAGTTCAAAGGTAAGAAGTAGGATATATGAGTGGAAGCAGTATATAAATTCAGTGGAACATATTTTCAGGAAAGTCTTTCTCAGGATTAAGGTTTCACAATATTGAAACGCAGCAAAGAAGTCTGAATTCCAGGTTTGAAGAAAAGGCTAAATGAACCTGTAGAAGAGGTTGTGTGGGGGATAGGAAGACATGCGTTCAACTTTACCCATGGAATGTTAGCCAAGAAGAATACCTTAGAGAAATGGGGCAGCAATGAACTGAAGAAGAAACTAGCTAATTCCATTGCAACCTATAAACACCTAGTAACTCCTCCAAGTACAGAATTACTAATACAATTAACCACAGGACAACCATACTCTCATAAGCCCAGAGGATATTACTTTCTATAGTTTTATAAATATTAAAGAAATACATATTATTAATAAAATTTCATGCCCTCAACTCTCCAATATTTGTGGGTATGAAATTTACAAGCAGAACTATTTGGTATTATGCAGGAATATTTGGGTGAATGGATATATCCAATAAAGAAATGTTTTTCATATAAAGACATATTTACTATTGGTACAAAAGCATGTATATAATTTGCCCATGGTGTTCAGCATGGGTATTATTGTATTCATCCAGTAATGGTTCAGTGATGGTTCACAAGTGAACAATGATGTTGAATACTGAAACAGTACTTACATCATAATGCATGTGTGTGCCCAGTTTCCTGATGAGATACCCACAAGTAATTTGTTACTAATGTTAAGACTGAAATTCTCAATTAATATAATTTTAGAATACTATAAATCAAATTCAAAATTATTTCTCAATAATGCCACTATCATTCACTTGCTTTATAATATACTTTCCTTAAAAAAGAAAACTGCGTGTGTTTTAGTTCTCAGGAAATACATGAAACCTGAAGTGCATCCTGTGAGTGTATGTGGCATGTCTTGTGCCATGTGTTATGACCAAGAAGCTGAGAACTCTTTTCTAAAATACCAACTATAAAGTGTTATGCCATTTGTTTTCCAGTAATTCTGCACATTTGCATGATTTTTGAACTACAAACAATAGATTTGAAATAGATGGAAAGTACACACCTGAACATACTTTCATGGACCTCTTTCAGTTCTCAATTTCACAAGATGGCAGTTAAATATAAACACCAAATGTCTCTCTAAAACTATATGTTTTGGAGCTCAAAGGAGAGGGCTGAGTTGGAATACGTATCAAGTTTCATTGGTTGTATTTGTCTCTCCTTAATTTGATCTCACTCTGCTCTGATTACTATAGCTTCACAGCCAATTTTGACATTTAATATTTTAAGTGTTGGGGAAGGCAATCAAAAGAAAGATCATGACACATGACTGCCTGTTGACCCAGGAGTTGGACCCTGGCAATGAGAGGCCCCTCCTCTTTTCCCTTTGCAATGTACCTTACTTTCTTGTCCTTTGGATGTCATTCCTAGAAGCACATACCTCCAAGGATACAGCCTTGAGAAAATGTGTTGTAATATGTCATGTGTCGCTGAGACTATCTGGACTACATACATGATTAAACAGTCGGAGCTTCTATATACACTTCTGAGGACTGACAGGGGTTATGGAAAACATTCTAGTCTTGCAGCTGCTCAAGCTGAAACTTCTTTTAAGTTCCCTTGGTTATTAAAACTGTCACCTACAAATTTAAAGTGGTGTTCCTTTTTCTTTATAGGTTTCTCATAGATTTCCTTTATAAAGTTGAACTTTTCTTCTACTGCATATTTACAGATATTTTTCACATTAGTTAGATGCTAAATGTCAAATACTTCCATTGTATATATTAAAAGTATATAGTTTTTAGTTGTTATTAATTATGCTTTGCAATGATTGATTTTTATATGCTAAACTTTGCATTACTGGAATAACTCCTGGTGGTCATGACAGATTGACTTTTTTACACATTACTGTTAATATATACATATTTTTGATTTTATTTATTTACACTTTAGAGGAACAATGCTTTGTTTCTTTCATCTATTTTGCATATGACATTCTAAGTATATATTATTATGTATTCCTCTTCCTACGGTTTTTAAAATAATTTGTGTAAGAAGACACCATTTCATTTTGAAATGCTTCATAGAATTTATTTGTGAAGTTATTTATGCTTGGGGATACTTATGAAAAAATTCAACTATGAATTTGAAGTATTTTCACTGAAGTATTTCACTGATTCCATTTTGTTATTATTTGCTTCATTATATATACTTTGAGTTCAGCTTATTTGTAATTCACTAACTCTTCAATGTGTTTATATAACTCACTAAGTTTAGATGATGTTTTCTAATTTAAACATTTATAGATATAAATATTGCTCTAAACATTATGTATCTGCATTGCATAAACTTTAAAGGCCATATTTAAATTTTCATTTCGTTCATTATGTTTTTAAAATTACCTTGTAAATTGTCTTTGATTGGTGATCAATTTAGAAGGTATTTAAGTGCCAAGCATTTTGGAGTATTTCCATTTTTTTCCTTATTGATTTCTAGTTAACTTCTCTTATGGCCTGAGAATAGAGTCTATATAATATAAGTCCCTTAAAATTTATTAAGTAGCTGACTTATGTTTAATCTCTCTTGATGAATGGTTCATGTGCACTTGAAAGGAACATATATTCTGGCATTACTGAGAAGACTATTTTATTATGTCAGGTTAAATAAGCTGATAATATCTTTCAAGGATTAAGTCTGTATACCTGTTTCATTAATTTCTGAGAGATAAATATTGAATTCCTAACTGCAATTGTGATTTTACCTCATTTTCATTTTGTTTATTAGTATATATATACACTTGTCTTCTTGATTTAGTTTTTTATAATCATCATTAAACTTCCCTCTTTATGTCTGGTAATATACCTCATCCTGCAATTTACTTTGTCTGGTATTACATTGGACACCCACTTTTTATTTAGTGCAACCTATTATAACTTTTTCATGTTTTCACTTTAATCTCTATCTTTCATTAAGATGTGCCTTTCTTATAGGAAGCAAATAATTGGTTTTCCTTTTATCCAGTTTGAACATCTCTGCATTTTAAGTAGAAACATCTTTATTTTTTTTTAAGGATGATTTTGGTGACATGTTTTTCTCCCCAATACTTTAGATATAATTTTTCCATTTTCTTTTACTTGATTGGTCTTGACAAGAAGTTTGCAATTATTTGTGTTTCTGTTCTCTCATATTTAATGTGTCCCCACCTTAGGCTCATTTAAGATTTCCTATTTATTAATGGCTTTCAACATTTTAATTAGTGTGCTTTGATGTGGATTTCTTTGTGTTTATTGTATTTGGGATTTATTGAGTTGCTGGAACCTATGAATTTATACTTTTCACCAAATATTCTGATACCTTCTTTTTTTTTCTAGAATGCTAAATCTGTTTCTCTATAAGTATTTGACGTTTGATGTCCCTAAGGTAGGTCACTAGCCACTGGGGATAAGAATTATATTTTTCTTTTTTAATATCTCTCTGAATTTCAACTTATTTTCTTTCTTTTACAGTGTCTCATCTCTACCAATTATATCAAGGGAATAATTTTTAGATATTACATTTTTTTAACTAGAGTCAGTACACTTTATTTTCTTGTATCTTCTACTTAAATCCCTATGTTCATCTTTACTTTTGTCTTTGCATGTACTATTAATAATTTCATTGTTTTTATATATTATGTATGAAAAACGGGTAGTTTCTAATATCCATTCTTTGTTTATGTATCTACTGGTTATTTATTTCTGTTTGTATAGGTCAGACTCTTCTGTTACAGTGAATGAATGGATGGATTTTACTTGTGCATTGACTGATAAACATCTTTATTATGTTGTTATTAATATACATTTTGTGTTTTTCTTTTGAACTTTGCTCTTTAAACAGCTAACTAATTGGCAGATTAATTTGCTCCTTCAGATTTCTTTAAAGGGTTCTTTAAAGAAGGATTTCTTTAACCTACTGCTAAAGTTTCTTAATGAAACATTGGGTAAGTGTCCAATGTTTCTCCATTCTGACTCATCAACTTATAAACCTTCTATGTGTATTCTGAAAGGGTTATAGCACCCTTATTCTTTCTTGCCTGCCCTCTAACTTATCACATTACATGCAAAGCCCAGCATTCAGCAGAGGAATTAAGAAAACTCAAAACATGTTATTAGAGGGTATTTTGTTTTGTTTTGTTTCCTTTTTCCACTTGCCTGTGTATCAGTCACTTCAAATTGCCATACAAAATGTCATAGCCTGTTTGGCTTAAAGAACAGAGATCTATGTTCTCCTATCTCTGGAGGCTGAGATCTATCATCAGGGTACCAATACAGTTTATATCTGGTAAGGACTTACAGTAGCTGCCTTCTTGCTGTTTGTTCATGTGCATCCTTTGTGCATGTGAAGCAAGAGTAAGACACAAGCTTTCCGATGTCCTTCCTTAAAAGGGGGCTAATTGCATCCTGAGGGATCTATCCTAAAGACTTCATCTATACCAAGACTTCATCTCCAAACACCATCATGTTTGGTGTTCAGGCTTCAACATATTAACTTGATGGTGTTTGGAGATGGCATTTGGAAAGGACTTTTGGAGATGGTATTAGAAGATGGCAAGTAATTAGGTTCATAGTAATCTTTTTCGTTAACGTCCTCACTTCCAGTAGTCTGCCTCACAAATTTCAGTCACCTTTACCTCTCCATGCTCTTTTATTTTCTTCTTCAATTCAGTGATACCACCATGTACTACTTAAGTTTCTCCTCCCTGCAGCATTCTTCTGCTTTCAGGCATTTAACAGACATTCTTAAACTACCCTACATCTTTCCATTCTCTCTTAAGTCACATTATTGCCCTTGTCTGTTGTGCATTTTCTGAAAACAGTCCCACCTTTTTTCCTAGTTTTCTAGTGTTTTCAAATGTTCACAGCTACTTATTTCATCAGGAAGCTGGTAGAAGACTGCATTGTAGATTTCTGAAAGAAGGGAATTAAATATACTGATAGAACCAATGAGTTTAAGGGATAGTGTAGGGGAAAATTTGGGCAGAATGTGTCAGAAGGATGTGAAAATTAATGATTTTTTAGCTAGAATGGCTATAACTGATGACACAGTGTCACAGAATAATAGGGTCACCTCCTCTTCATCTTTACTTGACAGTCAAATGTTAAGAATGTGGAAACAATATCAATCTGGTAATTAGTATTAACATAGATACATCTATACTCACTAAGCTATACGGACAATTATTTACTCTATCAATGTTTCTGCATAACACATAGCACAAGATAAAAATTTGGAATTATAAAGTTTACCCTAGGTTTATGGTGAGATTCTTAGGAGCAAATTAATCTTAAAAGACATCAAAACTGAGCAGAATTTTAGATGATGTCTTGGTTTATGCAGTTGATGATTTTTAAACAGAACTATTTCAAATAAAAATGCTTTATTATATTTATAAACTTTTATATCCTTAGACAGTCATCAGATTGCATCCTATTGAGGAAAATAAGCCAGTACATCCATCTATTTCACTGTCAATGCCTCATAAAATAGCTGGTTTATATCTCAAACATAAGACAAAATAAAAGTCCATAGAGGATTTTTCTTCCTAAAATGTTCCACAAAATTACCAGTTATATTCTTTGGCATGACTTCCCATATTATCAGAGCACCTCAGTTACCCAGGCTTAAGTCAGAATGGTGAGATGGCTTTCAGAATCAGGCAGAGTACATTTCAAACCTGGCTCACTTTCTGAGTAACTCAGTGACCTTGGAAAAGCTTCAAAAGAGAGAAAAGAAATATAATACGGATTCAAGAGATGGGGCGAGGGGTGGAGAATGAAATGGAATAGTGGGTGGCTTATATAGAGAAGAATCAAAAGTGGATTCTTGTCCTGAAGGATTTGTGACTATCTGCACCATAAATAGAAACAGGAGGAAGTTGCAAAGGGAATGAAAAACTCTGAGTTAAAAATGTGCAGAATTTGAACTCAGTGTTGGACCCCTAGTGAAGACTTAAAAATATAATGTATGCTGTATAAATTATAGAATTTAAATGGCTTGACAATATATTTTGGTATTCTTTTTCACAACAACAACATCCACCAATTTTCCAAGCCAAAAAGTTTGAAGGCATCCACTATCCCTCCCATTCCCTCACCTCCCACATCAGATCAATCCATGTCTCCTTCTGACTGTCTTTCCAAAACAGCCCAGAGTCATGCTATCATCTCACCTCCACTGCTAATATTCTATCTACTCTCTCACCTGGAAAACTGTAACAGTTTTGTGAATGACCTTACTCTTTTGTCCATGTACAGTCATATTTCTACTCAACCACATTTTCTAAGAGGAAGATTTCTGGGAGTATAGGACAAAAGTCAGATTATAAGTTTAGAAGTGACAAAGTGTGATTTTATTTGTTCATTGATTTATTAATTCATCATGTTAGAAAGAAATGAAGATATTCTTTAAGAAAGATGTAAATGTATCAGCAAGAAAGGGAGAAAAAAGTGAACATACAAGAGTATCATTTTTTATAATTAATAGTCTAAGTTGCTGGAGAGGTAGAGCATAGCATCTAGAGCTCTGAATTTTGTTCACACTGGCGATATGACATTGGGAAAATTAGTAAGCATGCAGAATTTTAACTTTGCTATAATTTAAATATAGATAACATGATGTTTGGGGGTATCAGGGAGTAACAGTCATAAAAGGCTTAGAGCAGAACCTGAAACAAAAGAGGTACCCATGTTCTTTATGAAAAAATTTTCAGAAAAATTTTTCATTTAATTGGCGTATTCAATTAAGATACTAAAATGTTCTGAGGTGAAAAAACAACAGACCTTCAATCTTTTTGTTAAGTAAAAGACACAGTCATCATGGAGGTGTTGGAGACTGAATAATTGTATCAGCTATCTTTCATTAATTGCTCACTGTGTGTGAACATAATGCTGAGTATGTCTCGTACATACAGCTATATGACTGCATAATTGAGGCTACCTAATGGGAAAGTAGGAGAGAAGTGAGTAAAGAGAAGAAAGATCTCTGGTGGAGGATTATGAATCTGTGGTTGGTGGGTGAGGTGTGGTAACTTACATTTGAAGAGGTGTGAACCTATTCTCCTAAATCATATAGAGTTCTGTTAATCAATGTTGTACCAATAAAATAAAAAAGAAATTAAAAATAATAAAGTCACCACCTTCTCATTAAAGCCAGAATGGAACAAAGCAATTTTATACTATATATGTTGATGTTCTGTTCTTATTGAAACATATTCCACACAACTAATAAAACATAAATAATTGAGTTGCTCCTCAGAAGTTGCCTGTGACAAAAGTTAACTCTCTGTGGAGTAAAAATTGAAATTTCAGAGCAGAAAAGAAAAATGTCTATCACTTTGAATTGCTACAATGCTGGTGATGGAGAAAGAAATCTTTCTGGGGATGAAAATTCTGGGTAGGTGACAAGAAGTTTAACTTCCTAGTATGTGAGAATTCAAAAATTGAACATTTGCTTTCAGAAGTCTCTTTTATTCTTCAAGCATGTTCTAAACATTTGCTTGTCAGTTTTCTGTAGTATAGCAATCATGTCTTTGCACACAATATACAGAAATAACCCTTGACTGACCTGGAGGGTTGGGGCCTATTGAGTGATAAATCTGTTAGGTCCAATCTGGAGAGGAGTGTATTTTCTAGAGGTCACAGCACTAGCTGTACACACGCCTACAAATGCTTTCAGCAATGCCCCCTAGTAAAATCATGACTAGGGCTTTGATCTCCCAGTCTCTTTCCTTTTTAACATGTCCGAATACCTGGGATTAGGAGGCAGGCAGAAGTCAGAATGAAATTAAACAAACAGTGGAGAGTGACCAGGGTGGCTTCTAGTACCGAGGTCATGTGTTTGCCTCTCTCCTAGCAGATCAAGGTGAAAAGTGCACCCTGAGCTCCGTCCAAATATGGTATATAAACAAACATGAAAGAAGGATTAGCTCTCCTCATGGGACTAATGGGGACCTCAAAAATCAATAGCTGATTTGTGACAACAAGACTAAGTCAACATTGGAACAAAAGATACTGGATGTATTCAACCCACACTTAATCTCAGGTAAACTTGTAGTAAATTCAACATTATTCATTGCCCTGGCTGCAATTCTCTCTGACTCGGAAGAAGGAGGCACACACAAAAGCCACCACTTATTTCTTTTAATCAGATTCCTTTCTTCTCTGACTCATGATCGATTGCTGTTTGCAGACCTTTTTGTTCTAATTCTAGTTTAGCCAACAAGAGCTGAGTGGAGCAAGAAGGCAGATAACAAACTGCTCACTGTTCTGCCTCTGTCCTGAATCTTGGGATAAGCAGAGAGCCACCAAGAGTGGGGTCCTCTGTGAAAGGAAGATTGCTGAAGTTGAAATTTTAATGCCCAGAAACTAACATCACCCAGGAGATG
>PVHY01030317.1:0-13513 GCA_004024945.1 Uropsilus gracilis
AACACCTCAAGAGAGAAATTAGAAAAGAAAATTTCTTTTCCACTAAAAACTCATGGAAAAAATACATCTTCTCTAGTTAGAGTATGTACAAGAACATGACATCAAACATAGGAAGGATGTTGCAGCGTGTGCTTTTTGAAGTCACCATGTGGGGCCAGTATGCATTTTGGTGTGTTCAGTGCCTGTAGTCTATTCTCTTTTTTTTTTTTTCTTTATTTATATATAAATTTCACAACTTTGTAATCTCAAGGGTTTGCCTCCCCCCCTCCCTCCCCTCCCTTCCCCCCCTTCCTGGTCCTTCTCTTAAGAACTACTGTGCAAGGCTTTCAAACTCGCCCTTTTCTGCTGGGCACACTCCTCTTTTAGGTATCAGCACATTTTGAGCCTGGGCGCCACACTCCTGCCTCTGCCTAGTGTCATCTTCTCCATGAGGATTCCCCTCACTGCCTTATTTTGAACTGCCCCTGACCCCCATGTGATTTCTCTCTCTGGAAATTCTCGGTTTTATATTGCTGTTATTCAACGACCTGATCATTCATGGCCCACTAAGACTA
This sequence comes from Uropsilus gracilis, assembly GCA_004024945.1. Lineage (NCBI taxonomy): Eukaryota > Metazoa > Chordata > Mammalia > Eulipotyphla > Talpidae > Uropsilus > Uropsilus gracilis. The sequence continues at coordinate 555 of PVHY01030317.1, forward strand.
CCAGAAGGTACGTTTCAGGAGAACAGGAGTGCTGACAGTTTTGTTTTGATGCCAGCGTCCAAACCAGTGCCTGACACACAGTAGGCGTTTGGTAAATATTTGTGCAATTCATAGATGACATCTGCCAGGAGTGGGAGGAGAGGGGGGGCAGTATGAGGCTCTTCTTCCTGACTGGGCCAGCAGGTGGAGGGCAGCATCTTTCACTGGATTGGTCGGGGGGAGGGGGGGGGTTCGGAGGTGGGTCACTGGGGAAAGAGCAGGCTGCCTGGTTCCTTAGGGACAGCTTGCACTAGACACGCAAACACGGCTCTCTGTCCCTGGACAGCCTACATCGGGAGGGCTCTGCAGGGGCGGGGACAATATCAGAGGTAGCCAGTCGGGCCAGCCGGGCGGGGCTGGGGGTGCGTGTCCTGCCACAGGCGTGGACCAGAAATGTGGACACACGCAAGCGCCCGCTTGACTGCAAAGCCGAGTTCGGCACGCAAACTTCAGCCCTTTGCACCTCCTCCCCTACCTGCCAATTGCGCACCTGCGAGCCTCTCCTCTGCTCTTCTCCCTCCACCCCCACCCCGGGCCCGGCCCGAGACAGGCCCTTTGAGATCCCCGCCCTCGGCTCCCCTCCCCCTTCGCGTGACTGCGGGTACCCGCGCTGGGCCGGGAGCTGGGCGGCGCGGTGGCTGCCCTGGCCTCCGGGCCCTTCTCACGCAACGCCTGGGCGACGGCGACGTGCCCCCAGCCCGCGGGGCGGGACCCGCCGCCTGACCTCTACCCCCTCGAAGGCTGTGCAGACGTGTGCACGCTAGTCTGGGGAGGTGTCTGTGCCCAGGGACCCCTGCCTTGCCTGGCTCAAGTTCCCCCTCAGAACCCTGTCCTCTGCCCGGAGGTAGCCGCCGCGCAGCCCCACTCGCCTCCCGACTTCTCCGCTCCCGCTAAGCGTTAGTAACCCCGGCAGCGGAGAGGGAGCCGCAGGGGCTGGTGGTTGGCGGCTGAAGGTTTTCGGCTTTCCCAAGAGCCCGCAGGCGGCGCCGAGCACCAAACCAGCGCGCAGCCAGGCAGCCTATTAACCCTCCGCTCCTGCTCCCGGGTCCGCGAGCCCGGGCTGCAGTTAGTTGGCACTGGGGGAACTCGGCCAGCTCATCGGCGCCTCTGGCCTTCCGGCCCGGGTGACCTCGGGGATGGGGTCGGCGCGCTTCTCACGCGAGCCTGGACTCAGTAACCCTGGGAAGGTCAACACGCCCGCCCCGGAGAGTGGCCGGTCAGGCAGTAGGTGCAAACTGAGGGTGAAGGGGCCTGGTGCACCGGGATGGCACTCCCCTCGCCCCCATACCCTCTCTTCACACTGTCCTGGGACTTCTTCCCAGAAACACTACCCCCCCCACACACACACACCCTCTCCACCCCTTCCTGCCCCCAGACTGGGTTCTGCACTCTCCGTGGGGTATCTTGGAACTGGGAATCCCAGTTCCCCAGCCCTCTCCCCCTTTAGTGCTGTCACTTAGATAAGACAGTCCCCTCAATAGGTTCTTACTTGGCCCACCCTTTACTCCCTTCTCCTGGCCCAGAGTCACCATCCACCCCACCTCAGGCTCTGACGCACCCCCCTGAACTCCGGGGGCGGGGCTTGTATATGAGCTGCCTATAAAGGTGGCAGTGCCTTCACCCTCATCCTGGAGGTGACAAGTCCTTGGAGCCTTCCTTGATCTCCCTTGGGGTCTCTGCCTCTGGAAGCCACTCTTCTCAGCCCAGCTCAGCACCTCTTCACAGCCACAGGTGAGTGCTAGGGGCTTTGAATTGTTACACCCCTCCCCCCAAGGACATTTTGATGCCATCTAGGCCTGCTTTAGCACCTCAAAAAAATAGTTGAGTATCCTTAGTGGCAGCAGTACAGTTTCCCAGTGTGGAAATTGAGGCCAGTGGGAGGGTAGGACTTGCCCAAGGCCTCACAGCTATGCCCTTCTTAAGGGTTCCCCAATTTAGGCTCCAGCACCAACACCTCTGATTACTTGATGTCTGTGACTTTCCCACCAGGGTCCACGGAAGGCTGGAATAAGAATTGACTGAGGGTAGTTAGGTCTGTGAGCCCTCCCGCAGCAGGTTGCTGATGGCAGGGGCTTCGCCCTGGGCAGTCAAGGTAGATGGAGGGGCCAGCTTGGGTTCTAACTAGCTGTACCCTGCCTTATCTGAAAGCGACCCCTGGCTGGCTTTACCTTCCCAAGAGGAGTTGATGTTGGACTTAGATACACTGGCAGGGATGCGAGGCTGATCTAGCAAGAGTCCTGGGCACTGCTCAAAGCCTTCCCTGTTCCATTGACTGTCTCCTCTGCTGGGAAGCAGTCACAGAATTCCATCTGCAGGGAGCTGGACCATCAGTCCCCCAAAACCTGCCAGTTACATCTCTCTTAGCTTCCGATCATCTTACTAAGGCTAGAGGTCTCCGGGCACTGGTTGTGTGGAAGGAAACACCACCGCCCACCACCAGCATTCTCTGCAGTTCACGCAGGAAATCAGTGTACTGTGGAAACCAGCTCCTCTAGGAAGCCTCCCTGCGAGTGAGAACTATATAATCTCCCCATCTTGGGGATATACTGTAATAGAGTCTTACTAGTCAAACTGAGAGTTTCCTTAGGTTGGATCTGGGTCTTCCTTGAGATGGAGCTGGACACCCTGATTTAGAGATAAGGTCTCACCCCTCTCTCAGATGATGTAAGATGAGAAAGGGAAGATGACCAGTCCAAAGTTACACCCTGGGGCCTGGAACACTCGATATCTTGACTTCCAGTCCAGAGCACTATGCCCAATCCAGCAGGTGCCCAGTCACAACTAATGCCTTGGAAAAGGTAGTTCACGCATTTGCACACACGTTCTAGACCAAGCCTAGTATTTTTCCAGTGTTTTTCACTATTAAATTTAGATCCATTCCGTATCTTAAAAATTCCAGTCTGGAGTTTTCCTGCAGCTTTGGCCTGGCAGGGAAACCTTCCATTTATTTCCAGCTTTTTCTGCTCTGGGAGAACTGACCAAAGAATGACTTTTCATTCATGAGAACTGAGCTCAACTGGAACACTGGCCTGGATGTTTGTGACCCAGGGCTTCAATCTATCTGGTCTCAAGTTGCATTTAAACGGTTGGGGCTGTTGAACATAGAAGACTGGGCTGAAAGTGGACTAGGCAGTGGCCTTCCGGCCTGTCTCCTGTCTCCTAACCACATTGTCTCAGGCTCTGGCAGGATTTCCTAGATCATGAGCAGTAGAGAAGTGAGGCTTCTGGAAATGTTCTTTCTCGTGGATTGAGCTGACCATTCTTCAAAGGACAGTACCTGTCACAGCAGCTACTGTGTCAGGGAGCTTTCCTGAGAGATCTCAGCGCTGGCTGTCAGCGGGTGCTGGGAACATTACTCAAACCAAGGTCCCCTCCTGAAGTCAGTTCCCGCAGCTGTGCAATGGGGCTGAAGAAGTAGATAATCCCTAAATAGCATTTTCCCAAGTATGGCGGGTAGAGCTCAAGGGAACTTGGGGCAGTACACATCTATTATGTGTCTATCTTAATATGTATTAGGAGGAGAAATCAAACCTTTGCTTTCACACAGGCATTATTGTTTGGAATGATGAGAAGTGGGTGATTTAAAGTTGAACTTAGAAAAATATGAAGTAAATAAGAGGATAGCTGCTGTATGGAAATCACAGACTTGAGATGAGAAATGCTGTTTTAAATTGGTGCAGCAGCTAAGAGATCATGTTCTGATAGCAGGCAGTTTAGGTTGGGAGTATGGATCCAACACTTCCTATCTTTGTGATCTTGGGCAAGCTACATGCATTCTCTGATCCTTACTGCTGCCTATTTCAGAGGCTGTGGCCAATGAAGAATGAGTGAATTCTGAATAAGTTTTCCCCTTGCCCATCCCCCATCTCACCTCTTGATCTTCTCCCTGCCCCGTCTCTCAACAGCCACCTTGAGACCTCTACGTTGATCATGTTTTCTGTGTTTGGACTCCCTATTCCCATCTCGGCCACGGAGCTTCTCTTGGCCTCTGCTATCTTCTGCCTGGTATTCTGGGTGGTCAAGGCCTGGCAGCCTCAGGTCCCCAAAGGCCAGAAGCGCCCACCAGGGCCCTGGGGCTGGCCCCTGCTCGGGCATGTGCTGACCCTGGGGAAGAACCCACACTTGACCCTGTCCCGGCTGAGCCAGCGCTATGGGGACGTGCTGGAGATCCGCATCGGCTGCACCCCTGTGGTGGTGCTGAGTGGCCTGGACACCATCCGGCAGGCCCTGGTGAGCCAGGGTGATGACTTCAAAGGCCGGCCAGATCTCTATACCTTTAGCCTGATCTCTGATGGCCAGAGTATGACCTTTAGTCCAGACTCTGGACCGGTGTGGGCTGCCCGCCGGCGCCTGGCCCAGAATGCCCTGAAGAGTTTCTCCATTGCCTCAGATCCAACTTCCTCATCCTCCTGCTACCTGGAGGAGCATGTGAGCCAGGAGGCCGAGTATCTCATTAGCAAGTTCCAGGAGCTGATGTCCAGCACCGGGGGCTTTGACCCCTACAGGTACATAGTGGTGTCAGTGGCCAATGTCATCTGTGCCATATGCTTTGGCCGGCGTTACGACCATGATAACCAGGAGCTGCTTAGCTTAATTAACTTGAACAATGAGTTCGGGGAGATAGCTGCCTCCGGGAACCCCACCGACTTCATCCCTGTCCTGCGTTACCTACCCAATCCCACCCTGGATAGATTCAAGGACCTGAATAAGAAGTTCTACAACTTCATGCAGAAGATAGTCAAGGAGCACTACAAAACATTTGAAAAGGTACACGCAGGGGGTAAGGGGAGAAACAGGAGTGTGGCAGGTGGGGTCAGGGCCCAAGAGGCAGAGAAACTGAAGTTGCCTGGGGATTGGCAACCTCCCAGGGCCTTCACCCTGAGATTTTGAAGTTGTCCATGAAGTGAACATGGCAGGGAGTTAAAACTTTTTCTTAACCAGCTCTCTAACTTTCTGGTAGATAGCAATGGTAGTTACTAAACAGCCAGTCTGTGTGGGATCACGGGAATTAAAGAGCTGATCTCCTGACTCATGGGAGAGAAAATCACATGCAGATGACAATGGTTCCAGATTCAGTGTGTCAGGTGGCCTCTGAGTTGGAGCTACTAGTATTGTGATGCAGGAGAAAGTCTTGGAGAAGCTGGGATGGCCTCCAATGGGTCACCTTTCGAGCAAAAGTGCTAGGGATGTGAGGATTCAGGCCTGGATGGAGAGGTGGGTCTAGATCTGGGACCTTGCTCACCTAGGGGCCTTGCCTATCCAGGGTCACATCCGAGACATTACAGACAGCCTGATAGACCACTGTCAGGACAGGAGGCTGGATGAGAATGCCAACATCCAGCTGTCGGACAAGAAGATAATCAATGTCGTGTTAGACCTCTTTGGAGCTGGTATGAACTACCATAGTGTGCCCTGCTTTTGCCCAAGTACCATGGTCTGCCAGCCACCTAACTTCTCCTTGTGTGCTCCCCTGATCAGGGTTTGACACAGTCACCACTGCCATCTCCTGGAGCCTCATGTACCTGGTGACATACCCGCATGTGCAGACAAGGATCCAGCAGGAGTTGGGTAGGTGGTAGCTCCCTTCAAAGGACTCAGGTTGCCCCCTCCCCAGCCAGGGTCTGGGCAGCCTCTTTATCCCTCTGGCCCTTGTGTTTTGCAGACACGGTGATTGGCAGGGTGCGGAAACCGAGGCTCTCTGACAAATCCCAGCTGCCCTACATGGAGGCCTTCATCCTGGAGACCTTCCGACATTCCTCCTTCTTCCCCTTCACCATCCCCCACAGGTGAGGCCCCCTGAATCCACTGATGCCTGATCAGGAATGGTGGGAGGGACATGGCATGTAAGGGACATGGAACCTGCTTACAGCTAGTCTGACTGACTTCCTCCCTCCTCAGTACCACAAGAGACACAAGTCTGAATGGCTTTTACATCCCCAAGGGGTGCTGTATCTTTGTGAACCAGTGGCAGATCAACCATGACGAGTAAGTGGAGAAGGAACAGGGAAACACTCCATTCTCTCCTGGGCTTCAGACTCCACTGTCCCTGGACCACTTACCAATCCCCTGTTCCTTGGGGTTGGGGCAGAACCCCTTGGTGCTTAGCCCTGAAGATGTCACTTCAACTTTCTCTCTTGACTGCAGGAAGCTGTGGGATGATCCATCTGAGTTTCGGCCGGAACGGTTTCTCTCCCCTGATGACACCATCAACAGGGCACTGAGTGAGAAGGTGACTCTCTTTGGCTTGGGCAAAAGGAAGTGCATTGGGGAGATCATTGCTCGCTGGGAGGTCTTCCTCTTCCTGGCCATCCTGCTGCAGCAGCTGAACTTCAGCGTGCCCCCAGGTGTGAAAGTGGACCTCACTCCCATCTATGGGCTGTCCATGAAGCATGCCCGCTGTGAGCACTTCCAGGCACAGGTGCGCTCTTAGGGACCGAGACTAAATCTACGTCTACCTGGTCTGCCTGGGCAGCCAGGCCAGGGGACTGCCCCACGAGGTGGGGGCTACACTCTGACCACAAGTATTGGTCTGGTGGAATTTTGCTGTCTTGGTTTTGGGCAAGCTGGAGTGACCATGTCTGCTTCCCCCCCTGGACTCACACCTCTGCATACTGACCAGAGACAGTGGGTATAACAGGACCTGCACAGGAGCCAAAGTCATATTTGAGCTAGAAGGCCTCTGAGCAGCTCCCTAGAAGCCCTTAGGAGCGGCAACTGACTGTGAGGACTGATTGACTTGAGAAGCATTTAAATATGCCAGAGCCTGGTCAATCTTTGACCACTGCGAGTGTCCAGAGGCCTTCAGATACTTGCACAAAGATAGTGACCCCGCTTGGATGAAGCTGAGCAAGCTGACCACAAGGATTTAGGATGCTTATTGGGGGGTTTTCCTGCCACCACCCTACCTGCAGGCAGGAACTGGGCTCCCACCTTGCCTGGCAAGTCCCCATTCCTGTCCAGGAAGGGCTGGGGACTTGGGTTTAAGAGGAGCCTGTGTGCAGACACCAGGACCAAGTCTCAAGTGATAGATGGTATTTCAATCACTTCTACTACTTTCTATCTGTATGTCCTGTATTAAAATGTCTTTTTAAAATGTTTGCATGCAAAGAACTTTTAATTCTAGCTTGCTTTGTACTTGCATGCTTGCATTTTTCTTATATCAAACCTTGAAAACAATTTATTGAATGTGATAGAGAAAACTCTAACCCAATTACCAAGATTATGTATAGGAAACATTTACCCAAGCTAAATAAAGATATTAACCAAAGTTCTATCAGTAGTGAGTTTTTGACTCTTGAATGAAACATCACTCACGGACAAGTCCCCCCGAACCTTGCTTCTCTGTGGGAGAAGAAAGAGGAGGACGTGGTAAAGAGGGAAAGCTTTATACCCAGGAACTCACTTCTGACTGGGGCACCCCCTCTATCATTTCATTTCTTTCTTCCCTCTCTGACTTAGCAGGCATGGATGCAGTGCATCCTCTGGCGTAAGCACTGGGGATATAAAGCAAATGAAACAGTCCCTGCCTATGGGAACCTCCAAAACTGCTTGGGAAAACCAATCCAGAAATCCTTCTTTCAATTCTCTGTGATTAGGATTCCACCAGAAGATGAAGGTCCAATGTGGAGGTGAGACTGAGAAAAGCTACCAGGTTTAGGCACCTTCCTGAAGGATGAGAGACAGACTCATTTGGCCTTAAGCATTAGACATTCAAGCCCAGCAGGGGAGTCCTTGCCAAAGCCAAAGGAAGTCACCATTAGCTCCATGACAGCCTCATCCCATAACACTGAAACTCTCTGCTCATTAAACAGTAATGCCCTAGTCTAACACATCCTGCCCACCCCCACACCCTGGCTACCACCATCCTACTTCTGTGTCAAGATCTTATTTTGATATATTTTTAAAAATTCTCAGAGTAACCTTGACTGAGGTTGGTGTACATTGAGAAAAGATCTGGAGAAGGGGAACAAAGTAGTATAATGTCAGATCCACTCATGACATTAAGGCATGTGCGCATCTAGTCAATTCCAGCTATCCTGGAATATTCTTTCTTAGTCCTTTTTGGTCAAGTACAGACAAAATTAGGTCTGGTGACAATCACTTATTACATCCATATTTTTATCATTGCCAACGTTTTGTTGAGTAAGATCAATTTGATGATTAAGAACAGTAGTCACTGAATATAGTCTATACTACAGACTACAGGATTAAGCTTGTCTTCTTCTGTTGTAAGATGAGTTACTGGACCACCTGATGTGAGGTGGTTGCCCTACTAACAGCTTTTAAGATTCTGGAAAGGTTAATTGGCCCATTATCACATAGGTCATGATTAGGATAAAGAAAATCTCTTAATAGGCAAAATGACTGGAAGGGAAAAATCAGGATGATTAAATCAAGGCAATGAAAGCACACCCCAGAATTTAGTTCAGTCCATTTTAGAAAGTCAGATGACTTTTTCTATTGGATCTGTGGTACTTATATAGGGCCAGCAAGTAGCATATGTTTTAGCACAGATTTCCCCCTGTTTGACTAGGAGGAAATCACAGACTTGCCCATGGTAGGTCAAGTTAAGGAATTCAGAGTAGTTTGTAGGGCTATCAGAGCAGAAGTGGCATCATATATATTCTGGTAGTTTTGAGAAAATCTTCAAACTTTTTCTACTTGTACTCTTCTTACTGTGGCAGACTACCCAAGACAAGGGAATCAGTTATTCCTCATGGAAGTTCTGAAAAATTTGTGCCTGCCTCATTGTGGAACCTCCTATGTGACATTTTGGAACCTCCTATGTGATATACCTTAGAATATATAAAGAGAAACACTCATACATTATTGAGGAAATGAGGTTGCCTCTTTGGAAAGTAGTCGGAAGTTACTCAAGAGAGTAAACACAGAGTTACCATATTACCCAGAAATTCCATGCTTAAGTACTCCAAACCCAAAATGTGTCTTGTACACGAATGTTCATTATAGTGTTATTTATAATAGCCTACTGTCTGTCCAACACTGTCCAATACCTGCTGTCTGAATAAAAAAAGTGGTGTACTCCTCAATAGAATACTCAGTGGTAAAAAGGAACAAAGCACTGTAAAGGTTGTAGTGGGGATGAACCTTGAAAACACAGTCTGAAGGAAAAGAAGGTAGACTGCTTACTTCATGGTTCAGATCACATGAAATTCCTAAAACAGGCAAATCCATGGAAACAAAAAACACTTTTGTGGTTATTGAAGAGTGAGGGGAGGGAAGACTAGGGAGTGACTGTTAACAGGGAGAGTATTTCTTTTAGAGGTGAGCAGTGTTCTGAAATTAGTGGTGATGGTTGCACAACTTTGTGAATACAGTAGAATAACATACAAAAATGAGCATATTGATACATAATACATATTTCAATTAAAAAATCATATCAGTGATGAAAAGACTAGAACAAACCCACCTTATAGAATGCAGACTTATCATATTTGGTCTAAGCGAAGATCAAAATCTTTCCCCTTTTAGTATGAGCCAATTAAAACCTTTTGTAATATATATAAGATTAGCTGAAGCATATTTGGGAAAGATGACTTCCAGATGAATGCAAGTGTCGATTGTTAGGCAGGCTTAATAATTCAATTTGTCTTTCAGTTAGTTTCCTTATCAACAGTTGGAAAGTTTTATCAAAGTAAAACTTCAGTGACAACCCCATATCATGTGCTGTTTTTGAGTGCTTAGTTCCCACCTGTTGTGTGACCTTCTTAGTTATCATCTAGTTTGCAGCTGAGTGTGTCCCAAGGACAACATTGAACTTCAACTATTTCTCTTGAGTTCTCATTGCTATATTTTGTTATCCCAGGCTCCTTCTGTGGTTTTCGTTCTGTTGGAGACAACCTTAGGTAACTCTTTACTAAGCCTGTTTATCTACTGTTATTTTGACTTATCACAAGATTGTTCCACATTTCTTGGTAATCTTTGTTTTGTCATAATGGAGCATTTTGAAGGGAACAGATAGAGGCACAGGGCTGATAACTAATGCATCTTTTGCATAAGTGGGTCCCATGCAATATTTGGGATCCACTTACACTGAAAAAAAATTGTTTATCAGAGATCCACATTTAACTGGGCATCTTATATTTTTGTGAAATATAACAGCCTTAGTAATTAAATAAACAAACAGACAAATGGACAGGAAATTTATAAAACTACCAAAAATATAGAATGGAAATATAGTGAAAGAGGGGCAAAAGGAAGAAAATGGGGGAGGAGAAAGATACAAAAGACTGAGATCATTCACAGGTGATAATGTGATGGGGGAACCTTGGGGTAGACAATGATGTAATAGATTATCTCTCTGTGTGTGTGTGTGTACACAGATATATGTGTGTGTGCAATAAATCAAATAATGAAAATAAATAAATAGTTATAGGTCTACCAGACTCATGAATAAATAGTGCAGGATGTTCTAGGTCTTGGTTTCCTTCTTTTTATGTTTTGAGTCTATTGTAGGTTTTTCGCTTTGCAGTTACCAGGAGGCTTACACAAAACAACTTATAAATATAATAATCTTCTTTGCCCCTCTCACCTGTGGCCTGTGCTTGTCTGTTGATATGTGTGTACCGGGAAAAGAAGGAGTCATCTGGCAAAAATGTCAGTTTGCTTGCTGTGTTCAAGACTCCTATTCAACAAGATAGCATCAACTTTGTTCGTATCAACTTGTGTAAAAATAACAGACATAATAATAAATGCTGTCAGAGAACTAGCAGGTATGGATTTCGACTCTTCCTGGGTTGATGTTTTAAGACTGCTTTATGGTAGTAATGAAATTCCACTCCTTTTCATATTTCTGAATCATATGATTGTCCTGGATGCTCCGATGCTGTTTCCCACCTTGTGTAATAGTCATGGATTGATGGATCCGTGGATCAGTAAGCTTCTTCTTCCCTTGCTTCAGTTCATCTAACTGGTGTCAAGTCTCAGGATATTAGCAGAGCTGTGACAGGAATTCCCAGAGTTGGAGGAAGGGGGACTCACTGTTCTGGCCAGGGTGCTTTTGGGAATATGTATTGTAGGAGTCTCTTAATTGCACCCACCAAAACATGGCACCATTGGCACCATAGAGTAAACCAACTCAGAAGTGATACGGCATCAGCTCTGGCCTGGCAGTCTCAGCCTTACCAGCACTGGCTGTGTCTAAAGGTCACCATATTGAGGAAGTTCCTGCACACTCTTTGAAGATTAAAGATAAAGTTGAAGGTTACAAGAAGACCAAGGAGTCTGTTGTGTTTCTTACAAAATTTAAGACTTGGAATGATATTAAATGGTCTGTGCCTCTCAGTGACTGGCAAGGGCAAAATGAGAAACTGTCGTGGTACCTAGTGCAGGGGATCCTGTGTCCTCTCCAGTGAGGAACATTGTATCAATGAGACCATCAGAAACATCCCTGGAATTACTTCACTTAAGGAAAGACCATCCTGAAACATGTTCCTGATGGCCACATGGATGGCTCTGCATTTGGACTGAAAGTTCTGTGAGCACATTCAATGATCTGTATGGCACTTGGCAATAGCTGCCTCCCTCAAGAGTAGCTACAACTTCCCCACAGGATGCCCAATACATACCAGATTTTTACAAAGTCCAGAGACTCAAAAAGTCCTCCAACCACCACTCAGTGTTCATCAGAGTCTTGGGGAAGAATCCACCCAGAAAGTTGATGAAGCTACACCCACATGCAAAGACCACACACTGAACACCAGTCTTTCTCAGGTCTAGAATCACAAGCTTTCTGTGGCTAGGGAGGCTCAGCTCAAATCAAGATGAGAAAGGGATTCTAGGCGAGAAGCCTATGGTGAGGAAGAAGGGAAGGAACCTGGCTGTTGGTGTGGAGAAAACCAACTCTCAAGAAAATAGCAGCTGAAAAGATGCTCTCAGAAAAGAAACCGCCTGCATAATCTTAAATTTGTTTATTCTGTAAAGGGCAAATCATTTCAGACAGCTAAATTTGAATAAAGACCTGATCAAAGAGGCGTGAGACAAAAAAATAATTTAACTTCAATCACATATAAAAACTCTACCTTTTACCCCCTTTTATATTCTTGATAGATATCACAATTTACATATTTTGTTATGTATTCATTAATAAATTATTGTGACTATAGCTATTTTCAATCATTCTGTAGCAGAGTTAAGACATGAACACATACCACCCTATTTCCATACCATAGTATTCTGGATTTGGACCATGTGTGTGGTACAGTTTCATGTTTCTATGTTAATAATTAGTGTCTTTTAATTTCAGATTGGAGAATTCCTTTTACTATTTCTTGTAATGCAGATCTAGTAGTGATCAAATTAAGCTTTTGTTCGTTAGGGAAAGTCTTTATTTCAAAAAGACTTTCCTTAAACTGGCAAAACAGATTTTAAGTTTAATGTGATCCACACTAACTAATAGTATTTTAATAAGACTAATTGCATCTTTAAGATTGAAATTAAACCTCAGATAATATTGTCATCCAGTTATTTTTGACTGATTAAAAAAAGAGATAACATTGTCATCCAACATTATAGGGTATGACAAAAATTTAAAATATATATAAGCAAACAATTTAAATTGAAAGAGTGGAAAAAGGACATTGGAAAGGCAGGTTGCATAGTTTGAGAAATTAAGAAACAGTGAGCCGGGCATGGTGGCTTTTAATCGCTGCCCACAGAGCGAGGCCGGGACTAAGAATTGCTTGAGTCCTTGGGTTTGAGACTACCTGGGGCAACATAGGGAGACCTAGTCCCAAAAAATAGCTAGACGTGGTGGTGAGTGCCTGTAATACCAGCTACCTGGGAAGCTGAGTTTGGGGATCACTTGAGTCCATGGTACCACAGGCACATGAGCCTGTGGTTTCCCAGACAAAATAGCAAGACCTAGTCTAAAAAAAAAAAAAAAAAAAAAAAAAAAAAAA
>PVHY01030318.1:0-13527 GCA_004024945.1 Uropsilus gracilis
CTCCCAGTATCCTTACTTGGCACTGTCCCACTGACAGAACTTCGGTCAGTGCCCCTTCCCAGGAGAATACTCACAGAGCAGCAATGCCCCAGTGGAGCCCAGCGTCACTGCCCGCAGAATCGAAGAGTGGCAAGGCCACCAGGGAGATGGTTGGAGCGATGGTCAAGGGCCCAATGAAGCGCAGGAGGAAGCCAATGAGGCCTGAGAAGCCCACGATCATCTGAACGCAGGAAGCCACCATGATGGCACCCTGCAGCTGGAGAGAGAGGGGGAGCCCTCAACTCATGTGGCTACGGCAACATCTAGCCACCCAAAGCAAGGGGGGACATAGCTGAACCCCAAAGAAACTGAGGGAAGGAGTCTGACCTCTGACTCTCCAGTTCTGAATTTCCAGTCACCTACCAGAAACCTTCTCTTAGCATGAAAGCTTTTACAGAAGTGAAGTTATTATTGATCATAGTCAACATAATCCATCAACGATCATACATTGGTCATCGATGGTCGTCATAGCATATTGTAGTAGAATGAGCCTTTTGTTTTACTTTTCTGCTTTCTTACTTTCTAGCGTAGGAGTTGATAAAGTTTTTCTGCAAAAGATCAGGTAGTGGCTATTTCAGGCTCTGTGGCTAAGACGGGTTCAGCAAAACTTTCCCAGACAAGATGTGAACAAGAGAGTCTAGCTGTGTGTTAAATAAAGCTTCCTTTAACGCCACTAAAATTTGAACTTCATATAATTCTGACAAGTCATGAAATATTATTCTGCATTTGATATTTTTGCAACCATTAAAAATCTGAAACTATTCTCAGCTCACGACTGCACAGAGCAGATGGGCTAGATTTAGCTCAGGACTGGAGTTTACTCATCCTTGATCCATTGGATGGGCTGAGTTTACTTCCCCTTCCCGACTCTGCCAGCTTGCACAGTATCAGACACTACTTTATGTCCAATAATTGTCCCTTGGTTTAAAATATGAATTTTCTGAAAGCAAGATAGCCACTCTGGCTTTCTTTTGACTTGTCTCATCTTGAAATGTTTCTCTATGCATTTACTTCCAAGCTACATGTGTCTTCCTATTTAAAGTAGGATTCTTGTAGACAAAACAGCTGTGTCTTATTTTTTTTTAATCCACACTGATCATCTGCCTTTAAATTAATTCATCTACACCAATAGCATTCAAAGCTGGATTAATATCCACCATACAGGTCACTGGTCTCTACTTGTCCTTATTCTTTGCTCCTAATCTATTCTTTTCCTACATTTTGTGTCTTTAGTTGAGTATTTTATGATTCCATTTCCTTTCTTAGCATATCAACTACCTTTCTTTAATAAACTTTCTTTGGTGACTGCCCCAGAGTTTACCATATACATTTATATTTTCAAACAAGACCATGTCACTTCATGAGTCATCTACTTAATAGCAACAAAATAATTTTAATTTCTACCCCCTGCTATTGCATCATTGCTGTCACCCATATCTCTCATAACAAGTGTATGCATGTATACACATATAGAATCAAATACATTGTTGGTATTATTTTGAACGAATTGCTATTAGATTAATTAAGAATCATAAGTAAGTTTTTTATTTACATTCACTTACTCCTTCTTTGAAGAGCTTCTTGATTTTATGTATTTAGAGTAAATGAGGTATCAGAGTTTTTCACATCCTTCCACCATTAGCCCTAGGAAGAGCACCTGTGGTATTGCGCCCTCCCCACGACTGCACACTTGGACCTACTTGGAGGGTGCACATGCGTGGATGGGCTCACCTGGGCCTGGGAGGCGAGGCTAAATGGGCTGCGTCATCCTGGGGCAGAGAGAACGGGGGGGGGGGGGGGGGGTGCGGGGGGGACTCAAGGGAAACTCAAGGAGTGACTCCAGTAGCTGTTTTCATTGCTGGCTGTTTTACCTGGTGGCTATTTTCTCCTGCTTACTTTTAAAAATCTGTGAAGATGATGCCAAGGGCTCCGCCATTCTTTAGCTGCTAGAACTGATATTGCACTTATCCAGCCTGGCATGGTTGCAAAACAACACAGACCCAGATTTCTAATCATTATTTTTTTTTTCTTGGTCTTCAAAGAAGTTCTTGAACATTTCTTGCAAGGTAGACCTAGTGGCAGCAAATTCCTTCCTTTTTTTTGGTGGGGGGGGAGGACCAGGTCTCACTATGTTGCCCAGAGAACTGCAGACTCTCGTTGCCCGGGGTACCACGAACTCAAGCGATCCTCAGCCTCAGTCTCCCAGGTAGCTGGAATTACAGGCATGCGCCACCATGCCCAGCTATTTTTGGGGGACTAGGTCTCGCTGTTGCTCGGGCAGGTCTTGAACCCAAGGAATTCCTAGTCTCGGCCTCCCGTCCTAGGCTGGGATTAAAGCCGCACGCCATCTCGGCCAGCTTTCCTTCCATTTTTGTCTGTCTGAGAAAGTCTTTACTTCTCCTTCACCTTTGAAGGATTATTTCACAGGAAACAGAATTCGAGGCAGGTGGTTTTTATTCCCAGCACTGTAAATGTTCCACTCCTCTCTTTTCTTGTTTTCATGGTTTCTGAGAAGTCAGGCATAATTATTATCTTTGTTCCTCTATAGAGAATGTCTTTTATTCCTCTGATTTCTTGCAGGATTTTTTTTCTTTCTTAGATTCTCTATGGTTTGAAAATAATATGCCCAAGTGTGCTTTTTGTTTAGTCTTTGGTCGGTATGTTTGTTTTGCTTGGGGGCGGGGCCATTGGAAGCATTTATTCTGCTTGGTGTTCTCTGAACTTCTGGGATTTGTGGTTTGATGCCTGACAATAATTTGGGGGAAATCCTAGGTCATTGTTCCCAATACCCCTGTGTTTCTTTCTCTAATTTTTTCCTCCTGGTATCCCCAGGACACATGCTACATCATTTATAGTCCTCCCACAGTTCTTGAATATCCCGGTTTGTTTTTTAATTTCAGTCTTTGTTCTCTGTTTCTCACTTTTCAAGGATTCTGTTGATGTGTCATCGACTGCTAAGATTCTGTCCTCAGCTGTGTCCAGTTTACTAATGAGCTCATCAAAGATGTTCTTTGTTTATCGTACGGTGTTTTTGATCTCTAGCATTTCTTCTTGCTTCCCTCTCAGGATTTCCCTCTCTGCTGACACTACTCATCTGTTCTCGCCTGTTGTGTATGCACTAGGGCCCTTGCATACTAATCATAGTGGTTTCAAATTCTGTCGATCACTGCAACATCCCTCCCCTGTCTTGTTTTGATTCTTGCTCAGTCTCTTCACACTGTGCTTTTTCGCCTATTGATATGCCTTGTAATTCTTTTGCTAGACAACCAGATACACATTTCCCTGGGTAAAAGGAACTGCTGTAAATAGGTCTTTTGTAACAGGTGGTACGGTATAAGGAAAGAGACAAGCCTCTTTATGAGGCTCAGGTCTGCCTTTCAGTGAGTCTGCCCCTCAGAATTGTGAGCTTCATAAGGGTTTCTCAGGTACTTTTTCCTCCCTTTTCAGAGGTATAGGATGGTTAAAATGGACTAGAGTTGATATTTCTTTCCTCCCAGGCCAGTCTTTGATAACACCCCAGCAGGTAGGATCTGGTGAACTAAAGTTTCCCTTGTGGTCAATCTTGTTAACAAGAACAGGCCTGGGTTATTTTTAAATAGTTTATTTATCTTCTTCTGCTTGAAACCTGGAGACTTTTCTCTGATATTTACTATGGGGACCTGGTCAAACTCCTAGAAGTGAATCTTATTGTCTCTGATTGGGGTGCCCTGGAGTTGGGGGCTCCCAAGAGTTATTCAGCTGAGCCTCTAGCAACTCATCAATCACAGTTCAGGTTTTCCCACCCCACCACTTGCCTGTGGCAGTTTCTGCTCCTGGGTCCCTGCTCTGGTAAGCCAGGACTGAATTCACCCATATTCAATCTGGGGGAAGGGCAGTAGGTTACCCAATGATTTCCCCTTTCTTATGGATCAGTTTAGCTTTTTATTTGTTCGGATAGAATGGTGATTTCCAAGCTCCTTGCAAGCAGAAACAGAAACCTCTACATTCTCTTTTTAATTCTTAAAATTTTAATGTCACTTAGAGCCTACAATAAAATAATATTTCTATCCTCCTCAAAAATAGTACAATTGACTTATAAAAATAATTTTTGCCACCACTCTTTTGTTTTCCTTGCTGCTATTTTCAAATACTTGCTGTATCCTGGAATAGTTCCTTAGATAATCTTTCAGTTCATTAATCTCTCTTTAACTGTGTCTAAATACTTTTTAACCCATTTGACCCATTAAAGTTTTACTATATAGATTACTAAATTCTATTTAGTTCTATCTTCAAATTTCCCTCCTTTTTTTTTTTTTTAGAGACGAGGTCTCGCTATGTTGCCCAGGATTGTCTCAAACCTGCAGACTCAAATGATCCCTCACCTCAGCCTCCCAGGTAGCTGGGATTACAGGCACATGCCACCATGCCCAGCTATATTTTAGAGACTAGGTTTCACTATGTTGCCCAGGGTAATCTCAAACCCCCAGGATCAAGCAATCCCTGGCCTCAACCTCCCAGCGTTGAGATTACAGGTGTGCACCACCACTCCCAGGTCAAATTTCCCTCTTATTTTCTCTTTTTATCATGATAGCTATTCTTTATTTTCTTTAATTTTTTAAAAGCACATTGATTTAATATCCTCTTTCAAATTGTTCTACTGTTTCTTATTTCTGCTTTCCCTGTCTGGTTCCTTTTCATAATGCATTTTTTCCTTGTGTGAAATGAGGAGATTTACACTGGTCAGCTCACCTTCCGGGGAATTATTTTTTCCTTTTGGAATCTTGTAAACCTGGCAACTGAGTATTCCTAAATAATATTATTATATCTTCTTCTGCTGAGCACCACAAACACTTCACTAACAGGACCAGTTTTTAATTTCTCAGATTGATAATCCCTTCACAATACCCATAAGTGTGCATGGGTATTGAGCAGTTGGAATTTTCAGTTTTCATGAAAACCAATTGGAGTTTTTAGTCTTCATGGAAATCAACATTCTAACACTTCCCACAGACCCCTGGGCAGAATAAAAGGGCTAAACATATTATAGGGCCCCATTCATGGGAGGGAAAGTGTTTTCATGGTCCCAGTAGATTATTAAGACCCAAGTTTTTAGATTGGTCCTGTATCTAGCTCTGCTTCCTTACCTGTCTATCCTAAGTTCCATCTTTCTGGATACAGTGTCCATCTTGTTTTCTAGAAAGTGGCTTTTCCCCTTGGTTTTGAGCTCAAATTTGCATTTGAAAATATTATATATATTCAGCCTTTTCCTACATTAATAATGTGAAGAGAGTCTGTGTCAGCTCAAACAACCATGATACTGGAAGGTGAAATTTAAATTGGTCTAAGGTGTTGAAGACACCTCTCTTTCTGTAATTATCTACTTTTCTTGCTGTCATTTCCTTAGAAGAGAATCATTGTTTACTTTTGCTTCTCCATTATTTCTCATATCCCAGTAAGTAATGACATTCCTCTTGGATCTGTATGTGCATCACTTTCATTCATGGCCAGTATTGTACTTCCACAATTATCCTTTTGTTAGTCGCCAGTGGTTTTGAGTGTGTGGAAAAATATGACTCAAAAATGTGGAGAATCTGCCTTAAATTCCAATAGGGTGGTTCAGTAAATATACTAATCAATCACTATTCAATCAATTAATAAAAGGAGGTTGACCTTGCAAGAACCTTTTCTTCCTCACAGCACAGGGGAACAACACTGGACCAGCAGAGGGAGCTAAAATACCAGCAATAAGACCTGGGTTTGAGCTCAGCGTGTTGGGCAGTGGGAGACAAAGTGAGAAAACTGGTGAAAACAAGCAAGAGGCCTTGCCCAGGTCCTCTGATTTAGAGTAAAGGTTGGCAAACTTCTTCTGTAAGAGGCCGGATAGTATTTTTGGGTTTGTGGGCCACATGTAGTTTCTGTTACACTTTTTTTTTTAGACAATCTGTGAACTCAAGACTGCAGGCTAGAGTTAGTACAGCATCTGCAGTTTAAAAAGTAAAATATTGCCAGGCATGGTGGCGCATGCCTGTAAGCGGCAGCCTAGGAAGCCATGGCGGGGACCAGGGATCACAGTTTGAGTCCCGCTCAGGGCAACGTAATGAGACCTAGTTTCAAAAAAATAGTTGGGCATGGTGGCATGCGTCTGTAATCTCAGCTACCTGGGAAGCTGAGGCTGGGGATTGCTTGAGCCCAGGCAACGTGAGCCTGCGGTTCCATGGGCAAAAACAGTGACACCTAGTCTCAAAAAAAAAAAAAAAATTTTTGTTGTCTTTCTTATTGCAGACCTACAAACAGCTGTTCTTCAAGACACTAGCAACTTTCTGTGGGAATGGGTATTTTGAAAGCAAAATCTGGAGTCTGGCGATGCTCACAGTTACTGGAGCATCATTACAATAGACCATTTTAGTAAATATGGCTAAGAAGTGCATATTTTAAAAATGACTTTTAACTTTCATGCTATTAACGTAAACCGTGAAATAAAAAAGTGCCATTTTTAGTGTTATTAATGAGTTTAGAATATTTATAGTTATAGCATTAGAATATATATATATATATATGATTTTGGGGAGGAGACTAGGTCTCGCTATTTTTGCCATGGAACTGCAGGTTCATGTTGCCCGGGGTACCACAGACTCAAGCAATCCCTAGGTTCAGCTTCCCAGGTAGCTGGGATTACAGGTGTGCACCACCACGTCCAGGTATATTTTTTTGGAACTAGGTCTCACTACGTGCCCCAGGTGGGACTTGAACCGTGATCCATAGCCCTAGCCGCTTCATAGGTTGAAGCTTACAGGCACGAGCCACCATACCCGGCTTAGTATTAGAATATTTATAGCATGTGACATATTTGGTCAAAATCCCTTTGGTGTTAATCAATGAAGAAAAAAATAAATATTAAATAAAACAATGAGTTGATAGGATTTATGCACTATACTATATGACGTCTATATATTTTGAATAAAGTTTCTTTTTTTCCATTTCTCTTATGTATTTTTTTTCACTCTACAACTGGGTTTTCCTTGTCCTTGCTGGTACCACAGTGAATAATTGTCTTATGTCTCAACTCTGTTTTAAGAACACTTTGTTACCTTCAAAGCATTTCCCTTCCTCCTTCTCCCATCTTGTGTCCCCTTGTCCCCTTCAGAGCCCTTGGGATATGTATTGACATTCATTTTTTTAATGTTATCAAATTGTCTCCTGTGTAAATGTCTAGTACTGGTATCATTCTGAGTCTGAAAATTCCCGCATTTTTGTTGAAAATCACTGTATTCTATCCTTTCTCAGGGCTGTCTGGTACTCTATGGTATGGGTCTGCCACATTTCCTCAATCCAGTCATTCTGACTCCCACTTCAGAGGACTCCCCGCATCACAAACATAAAAATAAATGGCAAATACACTAAAGAAAATATGGGTATCTCTGTTTCGGAATTGAACTGTTTTGAACTGTGATTTGGGACCCAGTGCTCACTGCAGGCACAGCACAGCCAGGACTCCCAAAGCCTCACTGCTCAGACTGTCTACGCTCCAGGAAAATTCTTTCCCATAGCTTTCATTCAGTGCCCTCAAACAGATGGGAAAGCTGCAGAATGCAGAGCTGAGCAGACATTTCATTGGCACGCAGGATTTGAACAGCAGATACTTAGGTAGGAGAAGGGGCAGATGAACTTGTCAGGTCTTTCTTATTGGTATGAAGGCCATGGACTCTAGCACAGGAATGATAGTTTTCAGTAGGTCTGGGTGAAAGAGTAACCTGCTCCCAGCACCCAGCAAGGTTTTTTTTCTTTTCTGCTTAGATTTAACTCAGATTTATCAAAGCCAAGCTCTGGAGGAGAGTCAAAATAAAAATGGAAGAACACAAACTCTGTGTATGTATGTGTGTGTGTGTGTGTGTGTGTGTGTGTGTGTGTGGTTTTTTCTGTGATATAGCCTTCTGGTCTTCCAGAGAACTTGGCTTCACTAAAGAAGGACATCCATATTGGGAATCGAGCCAGCATGGTATCCTGAAATTGGCCAATCAACCTGGCAAACATCCAAGGCTTGCCAGCTTGACAAGCGAAATTCTAACTATTCTTGGTCTGGAGCTACAGGAGGCTGAGCTTAAAAGAGAGCCGATAGCTCTGATAACTGCAGGCCCACCCAGTGATAAGAAGGAAGCACAAGGTCGTGATGAGATTACTGAAGACACCCCGTGTCCTTCCAGAGCCCATGCACCCAGGCTGGTTTTGAAAGGGAAACCAGCTGGAATTCACCAGTTATGACTCAGACCAAGGTACTGTGTTCTGACAAGTGCATGCTCCTGAGCTAGGAGCAGAGTTGGCAGTGGGGTCCGTGCTGGACGGCTGAATGACCCTGGTGGACACAGAGCACTGCAGCCCTACCATTGGGCTGTTGGTGCCCACGTGGCCTGCAGCAGCTACTCACTCACTCTCCCTTTGAGAGTCCATTCCTAACCAGTCTGCTACTGGGCACTGTTTGGAGCTGAACCACCACGGGATGGCACCAAGCAACTCTAAGACCACAGTCCCAATCAAGCCTTGAGCGATGTCAGAAAGGGTTCAAATAAGGGCTAGTCAATGAAATCTGCTGATGAGAGGAGGTAGTCATAATCAGGGAAAAGAAAAGGTAGTTACCCAGGAGGGGATCCTAGGACAGCTGACAATTTATGAGGTGGGTATTATCTCACAAGATAGTGTAACTCTAACCACAGAGACTTGGGTCTCATCATGTGGGTCTTTAGATTCCCGGTTGGAATCTTGCTTAAGGGGTTGCTTACCAAGCTGAGAAAGGGTAAGACTGGGAAAGTAGGACTCTCAGTAGCACAATCCTGAGGGAGAAGTAAGGTCAGTTTAATGTCAACCAATGGGCTGAGATATATGGCTGACTGCACACATGGAAATACCCAGAATCATCCCATATATATATACACACACACAGATTAGTGGACTGTGGCCAGTGGGCTAGCAGTTCCATCTGCTCAGGGATCAAAGAAGGTGCTAACTGAAATTTCACCTTTCAAGGAATAGACTTTTATGGTCAAATCTCAAACACTGATGGTTCATGTTAATGCCCCTGCACCTTAAGAGGAGAGAAATATGACCTTGACTACAGTTGTTGGAGCCACAAGATCACCACCACCAGTCATGAACCAGGGATGTGTGTCTCACAAACTATGTGATCCCCATAGATGTCTGAAGTTGCTTATGTGGCTCTAAAAGTCCAGACTTTGAACAGCAGTGGGCACGTGTGCCTTTTGTGGGAGACCTGAGGGCATATGGTCCATCACAGAACTGGCAGGCTGTCCACACTGGACCTTTCATAGAACATGGGCGGATTCAATGCTTTTTAAACTGGTATTTCCAGTGTTTCTGGCTTGAACATTGACTGTTCTTCAGCTGAAGCCCCAGTCCAAGCTACTGCACAAAGACCAGCAACCCAGTTTGTCCAACAATGTAACTATCAACTCAGGTGTCAGACAGCTGAAGGATCACCTTTCCCAGCATGCACAGGAAGGTGAGAACTAGTATCAAGTGGTCTCATATTTCATATCACTTCTGAAAAGCTGTGAAATTGTTTACAAATTAGAATGTGCTCTCAAAACAGCAAAGAATTTAATTTTCAGGGTAGAATAATGTAGAACCAAGTCAAACATGAAGGGGAAAGCAGTGAGTCACTGATGGAGCAATTTTAAAAGATTAAGATATTATGGGGCTGGGCACGGTGGTGTGCACCTGTAATCCCAGCTACCTGGGACGCTGAGGCTAGGAATCACTTGAGTCTGTGAGTTCAAGACAACCCCAGGCAACACAACCAGACCTAGTCTCTAAAATAATTAATTAATTAAAAATAAAAATAAATAAATAAAAGATATTCTGAGGTCAAGAAACTCTGTTTTCCCAGGACTAGGAATTTAGTTGTATTCCCTGAGATAGGAATATGAAAAATCAATTTAATTTGGCTTCATGGGATGCTGATATTATTCGTGAACTGAACAGGAAAATCTGATATTTTCAGGATGCCCCCTATGCAGTGGAGAGAACACAGTGATAATATATTTATTAAATCACTTGAAAGTGCACCAGGGAAGGACACACAAGAAAGGCCTAATGGTGTCACTTTTGTTGCCCAGTCTCTGAAGAACAGCAGAGATATCCTCAAAACTCCTCCTCCAGAAGAAGCAAGGAAATGGATAAGAAAGGCTCCCGGTGGGGCAAAGGAAAATGACAGAAAGAACTGGAGCCACCAAACAACTATACAAAATGCTGCTAATTTTGCCCCTTCTATTTAAAATAAGTTGTAAGAAGAACATGGTTTCTTAGCAGTATTTCTAGATGCTCCTTCAGCCTTGACTGAGGGATGCTGACATCAGAGTTGATTCCACCAAATTGAAACATATTCAGTAAAAGTGGACTCAAGGTACCTGAGCTGATTGTCATGGACAATGAAGAATGAACATTGCGAGTATAGCCAATTCTTAACACCAAAATGGCACATAGGACATGGTTTTCCGGTTGAACTTTTGTGGGAGATTAAGATAAGTTCTGGAACAATCACAGGTTCAAAGGTCACACTCAATAAAATGAGAATCATAGGAATGATGATATCTAGCAAAGTCAATGGTGGGATATTGAACTCCAGTCAGGATATGGCGATAATATGGTAAGCGAAGAAGCGAAAGTGACCCAAGGAGGTCAAATAGAATGACAAGAGCAGGCCAATTATAGTTTACCTGGGATCGCTTAATAGCATCGTAAAAGAATGATACACGCTTACTTCTATGCACTTATCAGAATGGCTAAAATGGTAGAAAATATTGCTGAGAAAGTGGAGTCACTGTATTGTGTACACTGCTGGTGGGACTCCTCCCACCACTAAAACACCCATTTTGGAAATGCATTTTTCAGTGTTGACTGTGATGATTCATGTTCTGTGCCCACCTGAGGGATGCTCATTCCCAGGCAGCTGGTGAAACGATTATTTCTGGATGTGTCTGTGCGGGGTTTCTTGAAGAGGTCTCACATGGGGTTGTGAACTCAGTTAAGCAGATGGCCTTGCCCAAAGTGGGCAGAGCCAGTCTGTTGAGAGCCCAGCAGAACAAAAAGGCAAAGGAAGGGCTGGTTGCTCCCTCTGCTTGAGCTGGCATGCCCAGCTTCTGTCCTCAGAGTGGTCTGGACTCTTGGGCATTCCAAATCAGAAGGGGACTCACATGTCGATTCCCCCCACTTCCTCTTCAGTCTCCAATCTCAAGCCTTCTGACTTAAACTAAATCATACCACTGACTTTCCTGTTAGCAGACAGCAGATTAGGGGACTTCTCAGCCTTTGTGACAAGTCTCATGAGCCAGTTGCCATAGTAAATGTCCTGTGTCTGCATGTATTATTTGTGTGTGTGTGTGTGTGTGTGTGTATCCTACTAGTTCTGCAGAACCCTGACCAATACTTATACCTTACGGCCCAGCAATTCTACGCCACATATACCCTATCACCCAGCAATTCCACTCCCAGGTGTATATTCAATGGAAACACATCACTACATTCACCCCAAAACAAGTCCACAAACATTCATGGCAACACTAGAAATGCCAATGACAGAAACTACCCTTAACTAATAGTTTGGATAACAACAAAATAGATCAATAATTGCTGTATAATTATATCATGAAACACTAGTCAGTAAAGAGAATGTATATTCTACTACCATTTATAAAGACATGGAAGAATCTTGAAAATAAAGACGTCAGAAACAAACTAGCATGTGTTGAAACGTCACGTAAAGCTCAGGAACAGGCAAAGAGACATGTGTTAGAAACTGGGTGAGAGGTCATCTCTAGAGGTGAGGCCCCTGGAAGGAGGCACAATGGGGGATGGGGGGTCCTTGTTAATGTTCTGTTCCCTGACCCAGGTCATGCATATGTAAGTTCAGTCTATGCCAACATTGCTTTCTTAATGTTCATTTGTTAAAACAACCAACAGGCACATGAAAAACTGCTCAACGTCACTAGCAATTGGGGAAATGCAAATCAAACCACAATGAGATACCACCTTACACCAGTAAGAACAGTCCACATCAAAAAACAAAACAACAACAACAACAACAACAGAAAAACGGGCAAAAACAAGTGCTGACGTGGATGTGGAGAGAAAGGAGCACTCTTTCACTACTGGTGGGAATGTAAACTGGTCTAGCCATTATGGAAAGCTCAAACTAATGAAAATGGAACCACCATTTGACCCTGCAATTGCTCTTCTGGGAATCTACCCAAAGGAGACCTCAATACTGACACAAAGGGACACCTGTGCTTGGATGTTTATTGCAGCACTACTTATAATTGCAAGATCATGGAAACAACCCAAATGTCCCAAAACAGATGACTGGATGAAAAAGATGTGGTACACATACACAACGGAGTATTACTCATCAATTAAAAATGACAAATTTGATGAATTTGAGATAACATGGATGTACCTAGAAGAAATCATGTTAGCAAAAACAAGTCAGAAAGAAAAAGACAGAAACCAAATGGTTTCACTAATATATGGGACATAAGAAAACAAACAAAAGACCAGAAGGAAAAGTCAAAACAAGCCAACAACCAAACTCAAGTACACAAGTGGGGGTGAGGGGATGAGCGGGAGTGGTCAGGGAGGGGAGGTGGTGGGTGAACCCCAGGGAATACAAAGATGTGAAATACATATATATATATATATTATTTTTTAATGTATATTTGTTAAACTTAACTAAGAAGTTCCTTGAAAAGGTACAAGTTCAAACTGGAAGGAAGGGAAATACAATGCAGCAGGAGGAACAGGAACTGAAATGCTCTGTTGTTGATTCCATTCCTTCTCATTGGACAAACACAGGTGAGAGCAGGAATCTATTTACCCTGTCTTCCCTCTTCCTTTATGTTCCCTGTAGAGGGGAATGTGACCATTGTCCATGAGGATGCTAAGCTTGCACTGAGTAGGATGCAGGATGCACCCAGCTCCCAGGGTTGTCTTGGCAACCGTTCTCTGCTCTCGGTCCAGTTTTCAGTTCAGTCACCCCCAGTTCTCATGAGCCGGAGGAAGCTCACTAGAGTGAGTGAGTTGAAGGGGCCAAGTTGGGGCTGTATTCACACCTGAGCAAATGGCCTTGTGCTGGCGCCCCATCATCATGGTGCTGGTCTGTCCTACTCTAAAGGAGGGGTTCCTGACCTAGGCCTAGGCAGTCAAGGGAGATCTGAGAGGGCTTCCTAGAGGTCTCAAGTGACCTTCACTCTCTCTTAGAGTACCCCACCCCAAGCCACCTCTGACTTTTCACTACCATCCCAGGTGAGGTGTGGGGGTCTGGAAGCTGTGAAGTATGTTAGCTCGAAGGCATGACTGAGTTCCCTGCCCAGGATGCTAGGTGTGCTGGCTTTTTTATCTATGACCTAGAAAAATCAACCTGGAATCTGGCCAAATTTCAGAGCACTATAAGGCTACCCATTCCTTCCCCCTAAAGGCACAAGTGAATTAAGTAAGGGTCAGGTT
>PVHY01030319.1:0-13506 GCA_004024945.1 Uropsilus gracilis
GCCTATTCTTAAGTAAGACAATGGTGCCACAGGGGGTGGTAGATGGAGTCCAGAAATGTCTGCGGTTCTACTAAGGTGGACAGATTTGTGTGTGGACCATGAATACAGGTTCACACATGGGAAAGAAACTAGGGGGAAACTGGCTGCCTGCCCAGGGCAGTGTGATTTGGGGCACAGGTCTAAGATGGTGATACAAGATGGAATCATTTTGGTTTGTCTATACCTCCCCACCCCTCCACCTCACATCCTGACTTTGAGGTCCTCAGACCAGTTTCTTTTCCTCCAGCCTGAGAGGGAGGACATCATTTCCCCAAACTCAATGGTACTAAGAGGTGGGCCCTGCGAGAGGTAGTCACAAGAGTGGAGGCCTCGAGAATGGGACCAGCACTCTTATAAGAGGCCCAGGGAGTGCTCTTGTCCCTTCTGTCCTGTGAGAGTATGGTGAGAAGTCACCTACGATTCTGGAAGCTGGCCCTTATGGAGACCAACATGGTCAGGGCCTTGACATTGGGCTTTGCAGCCATCAAAACTGAGAGTAAGTTTCTGTTGTTTATATGCCACCCATTGATGGGGTCTGTGACAGCTGCTCCCACTGGTTAAGACAGGGCCCTGCCAGTCAGCCACTGAGCTGAACCCCTTCACTCCACACCCAAGGACAGATTTCTGGATTTGACATACAAGTGTCTCTGACAGTATCCTTCTCACTCTGGGAATTTCCAAGCTGGGAAAATTCTGAGCATGGTTTGGGGTCTGAGTCAAGCCCTTCAAATTCCAGAGTCCACACAGTGCCTGCATTGGAGGTGGGGCTGAGGCCAGAATGGACCCAGGAAAGCATGTGGCCCTTGGAGAAGCAGGAACCAGCCACTTCCCTTTCTTCCAGGCTTCCCAATAATTTAATTGTTGCAGTCAAGCTCCCTCCACCCCCCAGGGCTCAGCACAGGCTCAGGACTCCAAAGTTTTGTTCTAACAGCTTTATTGGCCGGATGAGAAGTGAGCTTGAACACAGCCCGCGTGGCCCCTTCCAGCTGCAGCCCCTCAGTGTGGTCCCTCAGACGCTAACTAGGTGGCCTGCCCCTCCCCCCTCCTCCTGCTATCCTGCCCTGGAGGCCTGGAAAGGAAGTTGGAGGGCAGGGGGAGGTCTGAGTAGGGTGGGGTGGAAGGGGCAGGAAGGGTCCTTGGACCAAGTGCAGGGAGGAGGGTGTCAGGATGAGCATGAAGCTGTGTGCCTCCTCCATGGGGCTGGTGAGAACACAGGTCTGGGTTGTGCTGGGACAAGGAGGACTCAGGGTGAGGGGCAGAGCATCCACCCCCAGATCTGGACCACCCATCAATGGCAGTGTGTGTGGAGGTGTTTCATCGGGATCCCCCATTGAACAGGGAACTAGATGCCTGGGAAGGTGAGGTAACATCCTGACTTTGAGGTCCTCAGACCAGTTTCTTTTCCCCCAGCCTGAGAGGGAGGACATCATTCCCCCAAACTCAAAGGCAAGGGGCCTAAAAAAGCAGGTGCCTCCTGTAGTCCATGAACCTGGCAGCCTCTGCACCCTCTCAGCAACCCACTTAGTGACACCCCCAATCCCCCCACATCCCCCACCCCTCCATCTCCCCCCCACCTCCCCACCCCCATCAGCCTGAGTGGCGCAGCAAGAAGCAGCCCACAGAGGAGTCTCCGGGTCTGACAAAACACAGCTTCCACACCGTCCTCCCCACAGTTCCTGCTGCTCCCCAGGCTCTGAGAAGTGGGCTCCCCGGTCCTGGGCAGTTACGATGGGCACTCAGTCTAAGAGGCAATGAACAAAGGGTGTGGGGCAGGGTGTGGGGAGAGGGTCCTGGACCCACCAGGACTGAAATACCAAAGTCTTCTGCGGGTGACAACGTCACAACCCAGGCAGGCCGAGCCCTGTAGAGGGGTGGCCCGCAGGCAGACCCCAAACCAAAGGGAGCCAGACAGCCCAGTTCGAGTCATTAGTGATGTGTGGTGGGGCTGGGAGAGGGAGGCGAGTCCGGAGGTGGCCGAGGCTGCTGGGAAGGAGTGCGATGAGAAGCACAGGAGTGGGTAGGTGCGCTGGCTGCAGCCTCACTCCGAGTGGACCAGAGCCCCAGCTCCTTGCCCGAAGCCAAAGCCCTTAGGCCCGAAGTTCTTAGCATAGCATCCTGCAGAAAGAGGAGGGGGTAAGGACTGCTTTTCTGCTGCCTCTCCCCGCCCAACCACAGCTGATTGCAGACACACCCCCATTCTCATACTAGTCTGACCAGGCCTCTGGAGCATAAAGTCCTCAGCATTCCCTCTACAGCACCCCAGTTCCAACAGTGAGGAGGTTCTTAGCTCCGTATGGATCTATTTCCTCTGCCCCCAAGACAGAAGCGTTATCTGCAGTAGTGGGAGCACTGCTCCTCATCCCCCACGTACCACAGGCTCTGACCAAGCCAGCCTCCTCCTCTGCAAAACCAAGGGCTCTCTCTAGATGCTCTAGAATTGACCCCAAAGTCAGCACTGGCTTACATTTAGCCAGCTGGTTACTACTTACACCTGAAGCCCTTCCGGACCGCCCAACCTTCACCCCAGAAGTAGAGCCACCCACCTTTGCAGTAAATCTCGCCATCCTTGTCAGCCAGGGTGGTTGACTCAAGGCCTTTGCCACACTTGGCACAGCGGAAGCAGGATTTATGCCAGGACTGAGTAGGGAAAGAAAGAGTTAATGCTGCCACTAGCAGGCCCCTGCTCCCAGTCACACTCCCCAGGGCATTAAGGTGAAAGTATAGAGTTGCCTGTGCTTGGGGCAAGGCGCAGGGTGTGCAGGGTGACAGTGTGTTCTCTGAGGTGCAGGACTTGGAGAGAGCTCAATGCCCAGGCCCACACACCACCTGGACCACCTTCAAGGAGGTGTTGCAAGAGTGGGGTGGTTGGTGGCACCAGCTCCATCACGGAGGGCAGGCACAGGGTTGTCACTGCCAAGGAAGATGCACCCCCACACACAGGGTCAGGCAAGTCTCCTCCAAACCCATCCTGCCTTGGGATTAACCAGGTGGGTGAGGGCTCAGGGTTGGTCCTGGCAGGTGGCCAGCCACAGGGCCTCAACACTTCCACTCCAGAGAGAGTAGATGTGAGGGTTAGATATTCACAGCAGGGTGTCTGGCCACAGAGCAGGCTGGTGAAACAGCTCTCAGAACCAACCTGGCCTCTGAAGTTCTAGAACTAGGTACCCTGTTTGCCCAGGGTACCTGGCAGAGAAGGCAGTAGTGTCTCCCTCTCAGAGTGGATGTGAGGACAAAATGGCTTTACTAGCGATGCACACCTGGCCCAGAGCACCAGCCAGTGTTGTCCAGGTGACTTGAGAAGGAGTGAGGGTCACTAAAGTACCCTCAACATGGCAGTAAAGGCCACAGAATGTAGTTTCTCTAGGGAACACAGAAGGCCCTTAGTGGTTCGAAGAGGACCTTGGAGGCAGCACAGAGCTACGGCCTGCAGGGGAGAAGAGCCGATACTGCAGGCAGACGGGGCAGCACAGTAGGGAAGTGAGAAGCAAGGCAGCATTCAGGTCAGACGAAACAAGGCCTTTTAGGGGCAGAGACTCCCTCAGAACAGCTACCTGCTGCCTGGGCTGGAGGATGAGAAGGGAAACTGAAACCCCTCTGATTCCCAGGCAGCAAGCCAATGCATGTGGGTGGGTTCCTCCTTCCGGCTCTGGGAGCCACAGGGGTCAAAGACCCGAGATGGGGCTCAGGTCTGTGTCCTTCTCCCTGTGTCTGGGCCTCTGCAGCATCCTTCATAAAGACAGAACCCCCACCCCACAACCTCCAGGCTAGAGAAGGATGAACCACCGCACCCTCCAGGTGGCTTGCCCTCCTCCACAGCACACGCTCATTTGCACAGGGCCTGGGAGTGCCTGTCTTCCATCTCTCTCTCTCTCTGGCCAGAGATAGAGCGTCTCTGCCTTCTCTACTGAGCACAGATTTGTCTCATGTCCGCCCCCAGTGGGACAACCTGTACTTTAGTCAGGTGGTGGTGGAGGTATTGATTCTTAGATTTGTTTTTTAATAATCTATTCCTATGGACACTGCAATTTAACTATACTAATGGTATCTCCTATTTTTGTATCATTTAACCAATAGCAAGGATCTGCCTTCTGCCCTGACAACAAGTGGACACACAAGCTCAGCAACCTGGCTGATCTAATTTCATGTTGAAAACAACCTTGTTTGTCAGGGACCATCATGTGTTCCACTTTACAGACACAGAAACCAGGCTTAGGGAGGTGAAATGATATGCCGAAGGTCACACAATTAGTGAGTGGCAAATCTAGATTTTAAACCAGGTTGTGTTACAATGAAAAGGCCCAGGGAAATGGATCCAAAGAGATTAAATGGCCCTGGTAGAGTTAACCAGGGTAAGAACAAAGGCTCTGAGGTCGGAGGAGCCTAGCTTGACGCCGGGCATGGTCACTTTCCAGGTAGTAGATCTGGGCTGGTCCTCAGCGTTCAGACTCTCAGTTTCTTCATCTGTAAAATGGGGTCACAGACCTGCCTCCAGCCACAACTGCAAGGACTGAGCTGAGAGCCTGTGATGGTCCAAGTCTGGCCTGTATACTGTTCCCTGTCCATTCCCCATGGTAAAAAAGTTAGCCAAGTCAAGATCCACATGCAGAATTTCTGCAGATGGGCCCTCAGCCCCATTGTGCGGTCTGCCTACCATGGACCTGACAAGCTCACCACCCCCCCAACTCCTACTCCCTGCCCTCTCTGCCCATGGATCTTGAATCTGGTTTCTCTGACTGCTGGTCTGAGACAGGAATTCATGACCAGAGCCCTTTTCCTGCTTCTTACTGCAGCAAGTGCTGGGCTCACACTGATTGTAGGGGAACAGGGGCCACTATGAGAATGTCACTGGGATACAGGGAAAGGCTAAGCGTGGCACTTAGAAACAATTTGCAAAATTTCCCAGTGGGCTCTGACAAGCCTGAAGTTTGAAAATCTCTGCCTTGGGGGCATATGAAGGGTTTCTGGAACGTCACATCTTACAGAATGGAACAGATTAGGGGGATTAGGGGGTGGTTCTCAGTATTCTGGGATCACAACTTCTTTGAAAATCCAGAGAGTCATGGCTCTTTTCCGAAAGAGACACGTTCCCACAGAACTTTGCATATAATTTGAACGTCTTGCAAACCTTTGAAACCCATCCACACACCCTTGGAAGTCTGTGGTCCCTAACTCGAGAGACACAGATGGTCCATTGTAAATTGCTCCACCCTGAGAACTGGCTGTTAATCATCAGTGCTGAGGCTGTCGCGCTCACAAGTGATTTCATTGCCTTGGCATCTAGAGGGCACCAAGACCAGCAACCTCGGGGACAGCAGGAGAGAATGACAGCCTGGAGTCCAGGCTCTCCTGGGGAGTTGAGGTCAGACTCACAATGTTCCAGCACCCACATTTCTGGAAGGTGTCCCCTCCCCTCTCCCCATGAAGCCCAGCACTGGCCTTACCTTCCCAGCACCAATCACCTTCTCGGCAGCATAGACGGCCTGGCTGCAGCGCGGGCAGCGCTCGGAGCTGCCAATCTTCTGGGCAAACTTGGATGCATTGGGGTTAGTGGTGGGCCTGTGGCCAGGGGCCCTGCATGGGGAAGGGAAGCAAGGGCCATGAGGTCCTCATGTGAGAGATACAGGTGGACTGTCACCCGGATGGCATGAGCACCGTTCATGGTGCACCAGGTGGGGGAGGGGTGTGTGGCTCTGCCAGCCCTTCCCAGGGTCATTGCCCATTTTACAGAAGGACAAACTGGTGCTCAGCACAATGTTACTTTTACTGAACCATCATCCCTTCTTTGATCCCTAGTTAATATACTGGAATTGATGGATACTTAGAGCAGAAAAATTAGGAAGTATCTTTGCAAGACCAGAAACTAGAGACGGGGGTAGAAAAGATTAGTGAGTCGTTAAACCCACCATGGGAAGATCTGCGGGCCTGGACTGAGGGGGACACATGGAGAATTGTCTGCCATGACAAGGAAACATCAGTCATTACAGATGAACTTAGACTTTAAAAGGGATTTCACAATGGATAAAGGTTGACAAAGGAGTGAAGCCCCCAAAGAACACTCTGTAAGGGCACCCCTTGCTCTGGCGAAATGCAGTTCTCTGCCCACCTGTTTCTACTTAGGTATTGCTTTCCTTCCTGTTCCTAATGAACCTGTCTTTTTAAAACACACCCTCTGTCTGTTTGCGTCCTGAAAATGTCTCCTTCCTTAGTAATCCCACTGTGTGCCACTGAACGGGGAAACTGCCAAAATCTTCTTTAGAGGGAACCCAGTCAGATTCCTTTTTTTTTTTTTTTTCTCAGAGACTGGATCTCGCTATGTTGCTCGGGGTAATCCTGAACCCACGGACTCAAGTGATCCCCAGCCTCAGCCTCCCAAGGCTGGGATTACAAGAGTGCGCCACCACGTCCAGCTATTTTTTGAGACTAGGTCTCACTATGTTGCCTGGGGTAATCTGGAATCCATGAACTCAAGTGATTACTAGCCTCAGCCTCCCAAGGCTATCCTCTGATTCTTTCTCTCCATGGTGATCTGCAGAGAAATCATTCCTGCTGGGGTTGTGACTGCAGCTGAAGTGTGCTGACTCATCTGTCACTTTCATTGACCCCCAGGGCCAAGGAGCAGTCCAGGCTGACTGACTAAAGTCAGAGGTCAAGGGTGCTGGGGACCAAGTGACACCCCATGATATTGCCAAGGAGAGACAGCCCAGCTCCAGGCTGGTGTGAGGAGGCTGCTCTGGATACTCAGGGGCTGTGGACTATGCTACCAGGGTTGACTTTTCTCATCTGAAAAAGAGAAAATTGGAGTGAATAATTCTTGGGACCGCTCCCATCCCTAATCTCTCTAAAAGTACAGGCTGTATTCTCCATTTAGAGAGGAACCTGGCTGACCCCCACCCATCACTGGACCCTCAACTCCACAGATTACCAGGATGCTTACTCCTTTGAAATGAACGGGCACCCCCAAGACTACCTTTGAAATCAATGGGTTCTGGAGCCCTCTGTGTCTAAGCGAAAGTGGTTGAAAGTGTGCCCAGCATGAGCTGGGTGGGGTTGGGAGTGCAGGTGGTGGCAGGACAAGCCTGTACTCACTCCTCATGCTTGATGCCCAGCGACTCGCCCTTGTCGGTGCTCAGCGTGCCGGCGCCCTGCCCGTAGCCGTAGCCCTTCGGGCCATACTTCTTGCCATAGCAGGACTTACAGTAGATCTCCTCACCATGCACGGCCACGGTGGTGCTATCCAGGTTCTTCTTGCAGACCACTGGGGAGGAGAGCAGGTGTGAGCCATCAGGCAGAGGTGTTGGGCTCGGCGGCCCATGTGACCTCTCAGGGGCAGAGCCTGGCCATGGGAGCCAAGGGATGGGCGTAGGGAGGAGAGGGCTGGGCAGCTCATCCCTGTTGCCAGGAGCCCATATGCCTTCCTCTGTCCTCCACCCAGAATCCTCCAGGGTGCAGTGCACCCTAGGGTCTTCAGGGGCAATGGCCGAGGCTGATCCCAAGCTTCAGGTAACCTATTGAGGGGTCTCATTCTGCCCTTGGCAAAGAGATCAGCATCTCAACAGGAGGAGAAAAAAGAAAGGAAGGAAGAAAAAGGGCAGTGTTTCCTGTCTCCAGGCGGGCCAGCATCTGAGGAACCATCTGCGTGTGCTCTGGGTGTGGGGGTGCAGGCACAGTGATGCCCAGAAGAAATGTCATTGTTAATAAGTCCCCAGCATGGTGAACTCTGAAATGAGATGAAGATTTGCTGACCATCAGATTCGAGTTTCCAATCTCAGAAATCACTGTGCCACAGGGAGAACTGAAGTCAGACACAGGGAAAAATTTCCTGACTCCCAGGGAAGAAAGATTGGAACAGGATGAGTTAGAGAACAGAGAGCTTTTAAAAGCCTGGGGCCTCCTTTATCTTCTGGTTCATCTGAGAGGAGAGCTGTGCCCAGCTGTCTGGAGCAAGAGTTCCTGGAGTCAGGTGGGGGTTATGTGTAGTCAGGCCACCCAGAGTGAAACCTCAACTCCCCCTTCTCTAGCTGTGTGACTTTGGGCCAATTAATTTGTCTTTCTAGCCGCAGTATCCTCATTTGTCGATGCAGGTAATCATCTACCCCAAAAGGTGGGTGTGAGCATGAAATGATTTTTACATGTGAAGGATTTAGCCCAAGGCCTTGCACACAACAGGCACATAATAAATGTTGCGTATTCTCACTGGTATGATGTAAGGTCAGCCCATGGGGGAGACAAGAGGCAAGAGAAACAGGCCCAGGCATCAAAATATTGCCTGCTTCCGATCTCCACCTACCTCTCTCGACTCCACTTCTCTCTTTAGACTCAGCCCAGAACACCAGCCTCGTTCTACGATATTATCTGAACTTTGAACTTTGACCCAGAAGACTGTTACCTCCAACACATCCTTCTGAACATGACACCGATGCAGATGCCACACCTCTTATCTCCCAGAGAAGGCTCTGGACTCAGCTCCTTACAACCTGCCATCCTCTGCCTTTAAAGGGTCCAGTCCTCTGGCAGCCCCTGGTTAACCCAGTCCCAGTTAGAGACCTCAGGCTAAATAAGGACCCTCCTGTCCTGCCCCAGGCCCCCATCTCATTCCATCCCTCTGGGCAGTCCAAATATGGAACATCCCATGGCTCCCCTGAGGCTTGGCTCCCAGGAAGGAGCAAGAGCAATCAACAGGGCTCCAACATTCCCTTCTAGGGTGGGAAGTCAGGAGCTGGCCTGGGATTGCTTTTTCTAAGACCCAAGTGAACTAGAAGTTCCAGGACCAGAAGGAGAGCAGAATGTGAGGGGGGGGGAGGACCCTCTTCTGACTGCTCTGGTCAGTAGAGGTGTGGGAGCTCAGCCCGAAGATACCCTGCAGATGACTCTTGGCCTGCTGACCGAACCCTGGCTGCCACATAGGACGTCAGCCCTCTTTGTCAGCGTCTGTTCTGCCAGCACTCCCCAGAGACACCATCCTGTCTATCAGGACCCACCGTCATACCCACCCTGACCTGCCATCCTTCCCCCTTCATCCGGGTGATGAAGCTGGGGTAACTGCATGCTCCTCCAAAGGTCCAGTTAAGAGAAATTTTGATTGAAGTTCTCAGTAAATTTCTACAATATTGTATTAAGCAAAAAAAAGACACTTAGCTGTGGGCTAGTGATGTGTATTTATTGGGGAAGTATACTTCCAGATGCCAGGTGGAAGGCTTCAGTGAGATGCTGGGATGCTGTTAGGAAATACAATTGAGAGATGGGAGGTGCCCCCCAGGCAGATGGATTCTCTGCCTCTGGAAGGAAAACAGAAAATGTGCATGCTCACAGCTTTGGCCAGAAGCAGGGTCAGCCCAGAACCCAGCCCTGATTTCCATACCTGTTTGTTTTCTGCCAGTATGTGCTGCCTTTCGGCATGCGGGGCCAGGTTGGCAGTCCACCTCAAATTGTGGGAGAGACTGTGTCAGAGGGTGGGCGGCACTGTGGGAGCTGCCCTGTGAGCACAGCCTGTGCCTTGGTGGCCACTCGGGATGGGGCCAGACTAGTTCTGCTTTCCCAGGGCTCTCTGTTCTGTCCCAGCCTGCCCCAGGAGGAGAAGGGCAGGCCACCCCCATGCAGCACTGGGCACTCCTGCCTGCTAATGGGAACTGGCTGCTTCTCAGACCACAGAGAACTGCATGCTTGTCTGTCTCTGCTCCCAGGTCAAAGGCCAAGTCCAGGGCTGGCTCCCCTGACTTCCGTATGTTCCAGATCCCCGCCCCCCAGAAAGGGAATGTGGGTGCCTTGCTGAGAGGAATGCAGAGTCAGGGGATGGCCAGATTCTTTGGGGGATCCACCCAGTCTTGGCTAGCAAGGGCCTTATGGTGCTAAATGACCTTCGGACCTAAAGCTTGCTGGCCTTTCCCTTCCTGGAGAAGGAAACACCTTTGAGTCTATGGCTTATTCTGAATTCCAGAAATCACGCTGGACACAATGCTGGACGCCTGCATTGCTGAAAGAGAAGTCACCGCCTTCTGTTCTTACGGGCCCACTGTGTGCCCGAGCTGTTGCAGGCATGGGGGAGTATCAGCGTTGAGATGCCTCCCCTTGCTCAGTTCTCTCCAGCAATGGTGCCCAGGAATTGCACAGCCCTGCACCCCAAGATAGCTCCCCATACTGCTGGTTTCACAATACCCCTGCCCCCCCACGTGACCCCTGCCTGACTTTCTACAACTGTTTCTAATCCTCAGCATTCCCTCATTCCGGGCCAGACCCACTCCTTCCTTCCTAGATCACCCCCCCCCCCGAACTCCTGGCCTCCCTGACCGCCTGAACAACAGCCTGTCTTCTACAGCAGACAGGCTGCCTCTCGGCAATGCTGGACTCTTTTAATCAGTGATTGAGCAACATCTGCAAGTAAAGAGAGGGACCCTAAAGACCCCACCATGGACCCTCTTTTCAGTCACTGCCAAGACCACATTCCCTCTGGAAAAAATTGCTAAGTACAGTGAACTGCTAATAACAGGACACTGCTGTGTGTGGCCTCCTCTGGGGCTGGGGCAGCCAGCCAGGCTTCAGGGAGCCCAGGTCCTCCCCATTCATCACAAACAACCCTGCTGCTGGGCAGGCGTGAGGCCCCCAAGGCACTGTGCCAGGTGGTTTCTGGCTGGTCCATCAGCAGCAGGTAGAGATCTGGTAAACATCTGGGACACAGGTGGTGGTTCACCTGTATCCTACCCCAGAATGTGAATCACCTCAGACAAAGCCACCAGACTCTCCCAGCTCTGATGAAAGATGGTTGGGACTTCAGGCCCTGTGGGTCTGTTTCCTGTATCTCATGTCATCTTGCTTTCAGGAACCTCAGCACTGTGTGTGTGTGAGAAAGAGAGCGAGAGATGTGGCATGTGCGATATGTGAGGAGTATCTGTGGTGCATGTGTATCTGCATGATGTATCTGCATGTGTGTGGGGGGTGTGTGTGTGTAGTGCCTAGCCTTTACTGAGCCCTCATAATTATTCATCTAAATTACTTTAAGTGCTTTATTTGTCTTACAGATTCCTTTCATTGCAATTCTCACAACAGGTCCATGAATTGAGTGTTATTATCTGCCCCATAACAATGAAAAAATCATGAAAGAAACCACATCATTAGTGCCACCCAGAGAGCAAAAACTGTATTTGGATCCAAACCCTGACTGACCAGCCCTTAGCGAGGTCGTCCTGCACTGCCCAACTGCTGATGATCCTCTTCTTCAATCCCAGGTCCTCTGCCCTGGTCACCATGAACCAAATCACATAGGTATCTAGGGGACCTCCCCGAGGGGACATATCCTGGCACTCTGCCCACAGCTCCCACCCAGGCACCTGTCAGTAGGGTGGTATCTCTGGGCGGCCTGGGGTCTCCCCATGCCTGAGAGCTGCTGCTGCTTTCCTGTTCAGCTAGGCCTGGAAAGCATGTCCTGCTCTGGGATAATAAGAGCAGATGTCAAACAGTCTGTCGCTCCTCTTGCTCTTAGGCCAGGCAGCTGCATAGGAATGGGGGTGGTAGGAGAGACCAACTACCCCTGGGCCTGGGGAGGGAGGGAGGGGCGATGGAGGGAGGGAAGTCAACTCCTCCAGACCTGGCTTCCCCATAAGGTCGCACCCTAGTTGTTTTTCACCGGTGACCATTTGGTTCCAAAATCTGGTGAAACACTGGGTTAAAAGCAACTTCCTCTTAAATGAGGGGATTGTGGCAGGAGAAAAAAAGAAGAGAAAGTGGAGTGGAAAGTTTTCCTAACCAAGTCTTCACAGCTTGGCTCTCAGCCCCCAAACTGCCCCCACCCCCACCAGCCCCAGCCAGTTCATCCCCTTAGAAGAAGCGCCTTCTGAGCAGAACAAAGAGGCTCTTAAGTGTTTCCCTCCCCAGCTGTGCTCCAGCCAACTGTCAGGCTGTTTATATCCCCTGGGACCAGTTCCTGGGGTGTTGACAGGCCCAGCTGGTGGGGGCAGACCCAGGTCCCCATCCCCTCGGCAGTAGCCAGCAGGAGCCCCACACTCACTGCACAGGAAGCAGGATTTGTGGAAGCTGTTGCCTTCGCACTGAACCTCCTCAGCAAAATAAACCGTCTTCTGGCACACCCCACACTTCTTGCCTCCTCCCCAGTTCGGCATCCTGAAAAGGAACACAGAAACAGGCATTACTGCCACGGGCAGGTGAAAACACTGATGGTCTGGACAGAAAAGCATATGCCAGATGCTGGGAAGGAGAAAGGCGGAGGCAGAACCTCAGAACACTCCAGCCCTGCAGGCACGTCCTCCAGCTTATCCCCCAGAGCTGCCTCCCAGATCCTGGGTGCTACTCTGCCAATGAGACTGACACCCAGAAAGCAGCTGGACCCCGCGCTAGGCACACGAAAGGGGTGTGATGAAGACGCAGGCTTGGGATGAAGGCGGCACTTCGTGGATGAGGCTCCGCACAGCAGGTCACCTGTGTGGGGCACAGGCACGATGACACCAGCTCTGATCTGGGGGTTGTTACTGCCAAGAGGGAGAGTAGTTCCATCTGGGAGGGTTGTCTGGGGGACCATGAGCTTTTTCTTACCTTGGGTGGCCCCGTCACCTGGGGCTCATTTCCTACTTATCCACTGAAGGCTACACGCTGGTTTTCTGTGCTCTTTTGCATGCTAGCTACACCTCACCAGAGGCAGAGGCAGAGGCAGGCATACAGGTCCAATC
The DNA here is from genome assembly GCA_004024945.1 of Uropsilus gracilis. NCBI lineage: Eukaryota > Metazoa > Chordata > Mammalia > Eulipotyphla > Talpidae > Uropsilus > Uropsilus gracilis. The sequence continues at coordinate 12,714 of PVHY01030319.1, forward strand.
CTCTGGCCTCAGAGCTGCTAGGTCAGGCCTCCACTGCCCAAGAGGTTCCCCCTGAGGGCAGACACAGGCCTCAGCTTGTGAGAGACCCCATGTGTTCAAAGCACATGTTCATCTCAGTATTCGCTACACAGCGGAGGGGTGATCACAGGGTTCCCCAATACTGAAATGCAGAACTGGGCCCATGTTCTCCACAGTGTGAACCTCCACAGCTTGGCCCACAGTGGGGCTCAGGTTGAGGTGGGAGAAGGGTGGTGGGGCAGGGTGGTGACACAGCATACCCCTGTCATGCTGCTGGAACATCAAAGGTCTTGCAATCTCCAGAAAGGCTTTGCCAGAGTGGAGAAGCTAGACATGTTTTTGCTACCTCTGCTCTGTCCTCCTACACCCTAAAAACTGGGGTTCCACACTGGTCCCTATCTCCCCCCAATCTCCTAAGATCCCCTTGTCCCTGCAGTTACCACCATACCAAGGGCTGCCATACATCTCTGGCCTTCACATCCTCATTGAGCCCAGGCTCACCTGTCCAGTTTCAGGTGAGCATGTCCACCTGGATGGCCTGCAGGTACCTCAACTTCAACACCAGTGACCTGAATTCATGACCTCTATTCTCAAATTTGTTCTTTTTTCTGACCTCTATATTTTTGCTCATACAATACCATTCCCTCCATCACTAAGGACTCTCATCCCAAGCCTTAATGCGATGATATGCTCTCCCTGCCTCCCTGAACTACCATCCACCCTTTTACCCATCCACTCACCCCAAAACTAGGTGAGAGCTCCTCTCTTCCTCTCT
>PVHY01030320.1:0-13521 GCA_004024945.1 Uropsilus gracilis
TCTGTTCGCCATTCGCCAGCTCCTGTGTCTTTCCTGCCCAGCTGAACGCTGCTCATCTGGCCTGCGCCCTTGCCCGGCTGGTCCGCAGCAGAGACTGAAACCCATTCACTAGACTATTGGGGAATGTAGCCAACACCTTAGTCTGTGACCATGCTGACAGAACCAACAGTAATTATACACTCAGGTCTTGTGGATCAAAATGTTCTGCCTAAAGATATGGTTCTGGGACAAAGAAAAAATATTCTGAGAAAGTTCTCATGACAATTTTTGTCATAGCAAGTCAATGATAGTGGAGTTGAGTTTAAAAGGATTCACACCCAAGTATGGTGGGACCAACTCTTCATTATACTATTAATGGGAAAATCTCTAAGAGTCAATGAGGAAAGAAAAAAAAAAATACATTGCATATACTTAACTTTAGCACCACTATAGTCATTTAGCTACAGTCTTCAAAAACCAGATTGCTAATTTTTTCCAGACTATCACATCTTTGTCTTTGATTTAGTGAGACAACATTTTCTCTCATTATGCCTTAAGAGTACATTAGAAATACATTTATAATAGGTAAGGGATTCATTCAACCACATTTTCCTACAATTTCTCTATCAGAATTTCAGATGACAACTCCAGTTGGCAACAAAACAAGCTGTCATAATAGTTACTAAATAACTATTATGCAGGGTAAATTTTTATGATTTAGAAAATAAGAATAAAATTAAAGTTACCTGTTATCCCACAACTTAGGATGGAAAAACATGTTTTCTATACATATAACATTTTCATATATTTGTGACTGCATTTTTTATTATGTTCTATAAAGTACATTTATTTTCCAGTAAATATGATAGTGTGAGCCTTCTCTGGATTAATTTAAAGGTCAATCAATTTCATCTTATGCTTGTACTATATTTATTTTATACTTCCCTATATTGGTGGACATTTACTTTTTATAGTATTAATAATGCTTTAATGGACATTTTTCATGTAAATCTGCATCACATTCTTAAAATCCTCTTAAAACAAATTCTTAGGTGACAAATTAATGTGTTAAAAGTTATGTACACAGCCTCTAGAGTCCCAGCTGGGTCTGGGGATTGTGGTTCGAGTCCCGCCCACAGGCAACACAGGGAGACCTACTACCCAAAAAAATAGCTGGGCATGGTGGCACATGCCTATAATCCCAGCTACCTGGGAAGCTGAGGTTGGGGATTGCTTGAGTCTGTTGTACCCCGGGTAACGTGAGCCTGCAGTTCCATGGGCAAAAATAGCGAGACATAGTCTCAAAAAAAAAAAAAAGTTCTACACAATGTTAAGCCTTTGATATCTTTTTTTTTTTCCAAAATGCACTCCAAAAATGTTCACTTACTGAATATTTAACATTGTGAATTCCCTAAAGTGCAACAGTCACCACTAGAAGAAGAGAAAAATCTCATTTAGGAGTTAGTTGAATTGTTTCCCCTCTGGGTACCTAATTGTCACCTTACCTACATTCATATACTCTGAAAACAAAAACAACATCACTACACTTTTGGTTCTCTAGGATTTCATGGGCTCCCTTGGACACACATTCTAGTCAAGTACTTAAAATAAAGAGTAATAACACAAATGTTCTAGAATAAGAAAATATAACAACAGTCTCCTATTCCAAGTGGACAGAGAGAAGATTTATGGCAGAATAGAGTGGCTTTCAGTAAAGAGTGGACTGTCGGTTATGAAAGCTAGTTCTTCCATTCCTAGTTCTTCCATTAACCTCTGTGGAACCTTTGGAAACCATTTCCCCTTCCTAAATCTCACCTGTAAATTGCCCAAGAGTTATTAAACAGTCTTTTACAAACACTTTAATAAGAACTAAAATTCCATTATTCTTGTGATTAAAGTTTTCTTCAAGACATCATTAATCTTTGTCTCTACTGGTAATTCCTTTTCCCAAAGAGGAAATTTTACTCTGTGAACTCAATGGAATATTTAGGCATTTAAAGTTCTACTGAGATATATAATTCAGTTTCCTAATGAGGATTCTCTTTCCCTACTCCTTTTAACCTTTATAACAATTATCACTATTTCTAACATATATTTATATGTGATTAGTTGTTAATAACCTCTCCCACTAGATTATTAGCTCCAGGAAACTGGGATCATTTCTGGTTATGTGTGTTTATATAATGCCTGACCAATAGTTGATGTTCAATAGCATCTGTTAAATAATAATAATAGCAACATTTAATGAATACCTAGGTAATTTTTACTATATTAAACATATTGAAGTTTCAGATAAGGATACTAGACTCATTATGATTAATTTCCCTTTTCCCCTCTTCCACCATTCCAAATTTTAACACCACAACCAAACTTGAAACTGTCTTTTTTATCCTTCTACCTCCCCACCCTCAACTCTCTCAAAGAGCCTGAAGAGCTTTCTGTTTACCCAGTTAAATGGAATCTTCCCTAAATAGCAACTTACCTCTTTTCATGCCATTTATCCTAATCTTTTCTATAATTTAAGATAATGGGGGTGCAACAACAGAAACTGGCTTACTAATAAAATGTATTTGAATGTATTTAAAAATATTGTCCTTTCAAGATAATTTTTCAAAAAAATACATTTAATGAAAGTTCATAAAATGTTTCCTTGTGATCACAACTATTGAGTCTTTTGACGAAAAGAAATAGATTCCTTTTCAATTTCATTATATAAATAGGCATACTAACCACCCATTCCTTTCCCACTAATGCTAAAAATACTTGTTAATAGATATAGTAACAATGATAATTATAATGATCAAATGCCAACTGTAACAGATACTGTGGAGGTTGTTTTACTAATTATTTTATTTAATCCTAAAACAATTCATAAGGTAGGTATTTTATTTCTACTTTTCAGAAACAGGCTCACAGATGTTAAGTGAATTGCCTAAGGTCACAGAGATAGTAAGATTTGGAGCTCGAATTTAGACTCATATTTTTCTGTTTTGAGGGTCTGTACACTCAATCACTTATGCAAAATGAAGTCTTCTTAGAGTAATGTCTGCAGTCTGGAATGCCACAACTGATCAATGAATGACTTGAGTACCTGGATTTTCCAGCTAACTTATGCTTAAGGTATTATATACCCCCTTTACCTTATATCTATGTTCAATTAAATTGCTCCCTTTTTCTCCTCTGAAGGAGAATCCCCTGGAATAATTTTGTTGGTATATTTGTTAAGATAATAAGCAGTTTATCTAGCAGAAAAATTCAAAGCTTTAGTGGTTTCACTCACATTTAAAGTCTCAGTCATCTTTAATCTAAAGTGAGTATTTCATAAGCCTTCTTCATGGTGATTGAGAAACCCAGGCTCCTTCTGTCTTATGCTTATGTCATCATCAAACCATGCTTCTAAAAGCTCTACAAAAGGAAATAGAGTTCAATAATAAGGCACTCCTTCATCATTTTGAACCAGAAACAGTACTATTACTTTTATTCACATTTCATTGGTGAGAACATTACACTGCTGCCCAGCTGCAAGGCAGAGGTAGGAAAAGTAGTCCTAATTAGATATTTGCTTCCCAGCAACTACTCCAAGCCATTAAAGGGAATACAAATCTTTGTCATTTCTGCCACATCCAAAACATTTGAGGAAGTGGTGATACAATGAACAGGAATGGAGTTCAATAGTGGCCCCAGCACTTACACTGAAGTGTCTCTTAATACTTAACTACTTTGGGTTTATTCTATCATTTCTAACATTGAAGAATGCCTACTCACTGTTGTTATGAAAACTATTTAACACAATATATGTATAAGGGTTTGGTAAAATATATAGCTCTGAATTCTACAACTGTTTTTTGTTCTCATTAGCCAAAAAACACTAGTAAAACCCCTAAGTATTACTGAACGTTGTATGTTATTATTCTCAACACATCAAAACTATACAAAAATCTGTTCTACTGCTAAAGAATACATGTAAGGATTATTGTGGTGTTAATAAGTGTCTGCCTTTCTACTGCAGTTTTAACTAACATTTCACTCACTCACCTATAAGGTTTTTCCCAATGAAGTTCCAGAACTTTACATAAAAATGTCTAAGGCAACAATTTTAGCTAGAAAGGGTGATCGTGGAATTTGCCTAAGGTGATTTTTGGCTAGGAAGTACACACTTTTACTAAGACAGTGTTATAGAATAATAAAAATATGAGTTTTTAGGGTGCTTTTAAGTATAATAACGTTGAGAAAATATCAACAGGCCATATCAAAACACATCAACATTAATGGGGGGATGTGGGTAGTAAAGCCGGTGGCAAGCCTCTTTCATTAAAGTTCCTACCACTTGCCAGTTTTGTCAAACCTTAAGATTACAGGCCCAGTTTCTATTGTCATCTACTTGGCCTTCTCTCTACTTCTCTATTCTTTCATACCCACTTTCCCACAAGATTTTATAAAGTTTTACGTTTACTGTTATTACTGGTCAATTAGAGTGGTCCTTTCCTACTAATAGGGAACTGACAAATCTTGTCACAACAGAATAATCTTGGTGTCTGGGTCTTTGGTCTTCTCATCTCTTATTATTGCTTACACCTCATAGTTCTTCATTGCCAGAATTTTTTTTTAACTTACAGATCCTAATGTTTGAGGTTTCCCCAAAAGTTGGTCTCAAAATAATTTACTGCTATGAATTTTTTAAGAACTCACTGGAAAAAAATTAAAGCAACTTACTAGTACTTACTAGCACTGTATTAGTATTGAAAAGACAAGTGAATCAAATCAGTTATTGACAAGTAGTAAAAACAGAAGGCTGATTGATTTTTTTTTTATACAAAAAGGGCTGTTTTGGATTAATGAAGACACAAAAATATAATTGTTGATTTCAAAGAAATTCTTTAAAATCTAAAAATCCAGTTTTAATTATTTTTCCCTTCATCAACATTTCACATCTATTGAGCATCCACTGGAGTAACCAAGAACTAGACCATTTGTAGAGATATTATAAAATAGCTGGAAAAGTCCCAGTGTATTAATTATAACAAACATCCATAAAACAAATCACTTTGTAATATACACTCCAAGAAGATGAAAATGTGTTCAACAACTTGAACCTATTTTGAGTATATCATTAATTTTACCATTTAAGGAAATTTGGAGGGGATCAACAAACTTAAGAATCCTCACCAAAATAATCAGACCAAAAGCTCATGAAATTTTTCATCAAACTTGGGTGAGGATTTGTCTTTCATGCCTACAACTTAACAGAAATATAAGGCAGGGCATCAAGACTGTCACATGGCAGATACTAATTGTTCCGATTAAAGTCTAACAAGCTTGCTTCCCTGCTGCTCTGAGAATGTCTCTGACTTTTGATCCTGACATCTGTGTCTTACAAGAATTTCACTCTGCTCTGACATTCCTTCTGATGTTGATCCAGGAATTAATGGATTGTGAAAAAGCTGGCAGGATATCATTTAAAAAATAGAATTCCTAGTGTACAAGTGATGAAAAGGTATCAGAATTCACATACGCTGTGTCTGATACCAATACGATTCTCAGGTTTGGGTGTTTGGGCTCTTTAATGCCAGTCCAAAACAGGTCTGAAAGTAAAAAGTTCTCATGACAAAATAGTTATTTCAATGATCGTTCATGATATAAGAGAAATAGATTGTTTTATGAAATACTAAAACAAATTCTATATGGTATAATTATTTCTGAATGTCTTCTTCCAATATATACAGCTAAACACCTTTTATAAGGAATCTGGTATCTTTATAAAATGGGACATTTTGCTTGACTTTTATAAATGACCTGAAATGACCCTGATAATACTTTTGCTAACTCTCTAATAATTTGTAGCATATGTGCAGACATAGGACACCAGTAAACTAGTGATCAAAAGAAGAGCTTTAATTAAGGAAAGTATCTATAATTTTTAAATATAAAAAAACTTAAGTTAAAACTATCTAGAGACAGTTTTAAATTAAGGAATTCTCTTCAGGATTGAAATTTTACACATCAGAAGATACTGTCTTGCATTTCATGGTTCTGGATAATTACTATATGCCAGTGGATAACTTAAACATAGCTTAGAGTCACTGACATTAATGTGTGACAAGCATTACAGAACATATTTAGTAATTTTTAATGAAAAAGTAAAAGGATTTTTGAAAAACCAGAAGAAAGTACCATCTTGCGACAATATAATCTCTTGAATAAGGAGAAAATTCTACTTTATGTCATAATGATCAGAAAATCAACAAGTTAAAATGGAACACAAGTCAATTTAATGTTTAGAGCTATAATTAATGTAAAAATTAATAAGATTAGATATTTTATTCATCTATTCAAGCAAATATCTAATTTTCACATTAAAAAGAACATGATTGTTTTTTAAAAGCAATGAATTTCTGATGATTCTGTTTAGAAAGACTGCTATAGTAATTTTATACCTCATCTGTTATCTCAAGAAATAAGGTGACATGTTCATTAAAATAGTGGAAACACCTGACAGCATATTATCACTGGCTACTAACAGCCAACTTATATTGGTTGGTTTCTATTACTATTTTATAATAATATTTAATTATTAATTAAAATTTTGCATATTATTTCTTATGACATGTCAAGCTCCTAGCACTCTAGAAATATATGATGTCTACCAAATTGGGCACCTTTTGCTCTTAAGAGAAATACTCATTGATCCTCAAATTTCCTCCAGTCAGTCTGTTCCTTCAGACCTCCAATAAAAACACTTCCCACATTTCAAAAATGACATAACTGTCAGCCAGCCCTCTTATACTGTAAGTGCTATAGAGTAATGAACAGGCCTATCATCTTCATTATTATATCCCTGGACTTAGGTACCATGACTAAATGAATGAATGTGACTCCTACAAGTTTATTCCTTAAACATTTCTTATTCCTTTAATACTTCTTGAAAATGGTAAGCTTATAAAGTACATAGTATACTGAGTACTATTAAATTAGCAATATTTATGAATATATACTTTTTCTATTTGGTCATTTTATAAAAGTTGAACTCCATGTTAATTACTAACCAATAACTTGACTATTTTAAGAAATTATTGAGCTTATTAAATAAAGGAATACCAAGCCTAAGAAATGTGATATTCAGACTAGGAAAAGTGTTTCACAATATCCACAATTACAAGCTGTACCCAAAATAGTAAAGTCTCTTAACATCATTTTTGCCCAGTATGCTTTTTCTATCTCTTTTACCTAAAATAATCATTAAATAAAATATAGAAGTGCTGCCCAAATTAAGAAAGAAGACAGGAAAGGAGGAGAAATAAAGGAGATGAAGCGCACAGTGAAACATTAAAAGTTTGGCCACATAAAAAAAATAATAAATCATAAAACTTGCAAAAGTAAGACAAGGTTTAGTTCTATGACAGGTGGGGTAAAAATAAGACAGTTGGGAGGAAAGAAATTAAATGAAGAGAACAATTAGACAAACCATTCATCTTAAATCCTTAAAAGACTGTAGCTCACTGTCATCAGACAGGATGTGTCAGACCGAGCACATCTTTTTTAAGCCTCTCAGGGCTTTTTTTCTTGTATGCCTTAAAAGTATAAATAGCATTTTCTTAAAAAAATTTTTTTAGAGTTTCTGTTTGCTTCAATTTGATGTAGGCAAAGAAATATAGTGACCTTGAACTTTAAAATCCGCAACTACAGCACATCATCACAGTGGCATTCACAACACCTCAAAAGTGTTTGAACCATGAGCCTTAAAGAAATACAAGACATTCCAATCTCTGTACCTATGGATTCAGTCTGTCAAGTATTCATGCAGCCACAAAGCTGGTATGATGAGTCTGGCGTTCTCTCATACTGGCCACTCTCCTTTAACTTTCTGTAATAATTAACTTTACCCAAGATTTTCATATAATAAAAACTTTGCACCATTCTAAATTCACAGCAATGATATTTTAAAAGTCCAAACAACACAGTCAAGTTCAAAAGCAACATAAACAACTTAAGAGACAGGAAAAGGATTGTCATCCTTGACATACTTATTCCAATGGATGGAAACATGTAGAAGCTATTGAATGTTTGCATCCTGTGGAATAATGAGGATAAAGGTACTCCACACAATGGGACTCAGTGAGACCATTTCCCTAGAAAAGAGGCTATAACAAAGTAGTGATTCACCTACAGCTTGGAAATAATATTTTATACAAATTCAAGGGGATAGGTAGCAGGTGGTTGAAGGAAAATGACATGAACTTGTTGGTAGGAACTTCAACATACATGAGAACACTGGATTCTGGACTCCTTACAAGACCAAGATGGCAATAATAAAACCAATTGCCAATTAAGGGTGAGAAGGAAGGAAAGAAACCACCCCCTAAAACATATTTAAAATGGCCTGCAAATCAAAATGCCAGACCAAATGAAAAAGGAAAATGTCAAAAGAGACAGTCCAAAAAAGTTTCAACAATGAAACATAAAATACATTAGGGTTCATTCTTAGGTGTTGCACATTCTATATATGTTTATAAAATATATGACATATAGTACCATTCACTATAGTGCCACACTGACTAGTTTTACAGACTTAAAAAGCTTTTTCTCTGTATCTTTTTCCTCCCTCACACCCACTGCCCCAAAATGCAATCACCAACAACCTTTTCATTATCTCTACATCTTTGTATTTTACAGAATGGCATATATTTGGACTCATACACAATATAGCATTTCAGGTTGGCTTCTTTACCCTAGTATGATGCATTTAAGCTTACTTCATATTACTTCATGACTTGATAGTTTATCTGTAGTGCTGAATAATATCTTGTCTGCCTATACCATAGATTTTATCTATTCACCTACTAATGGACATGCTAGTTGCTTCCTAGTTCAGGCAATTTTGAATAAAACTGATACAAACATAGGTGTTCAAGTTTTTGTGTTGACAAAAGTTTTCGACTTCTTGGAGTAGATACCAAGCAATGCAACTGTCAGATTTTATTAGGAAGGTTTTCAGTTTTATAAGAAAATGTCAAGTTGTCTTTCAGAGGGCTGTACCTTTATGTCAAGAATGAGAGTCCTGTTGCTCCACACTCTCACCAGCATTTGATGATGCCAGTGTTCTAGATTTTGGTAATTATAATAATTGATATCTCCATGTCATTTTCATTTGCATTACCCTCCTGCATGTGATGTGGAACATCTACTCATATAAACTTATTTGCCTTTCATATATTTGGTAAAAGTGCTAAGAAACTACAAGATCAAACCAAAAACAAGGTAAAAATCGCATGTTTTCAAAATTCATGTGTAAATGATACAAATTCTACAAATAAGAGGATCTATAGACTACAAGAAAAATACATCACCATCAAAAAGTGGTGTTTTTCCCATATATCTTTAATAACAGAAAATAAACTAACAATTTTTTAAATACCATTCATGGTAACATCAAAAAAATATAAAGCACTAAGCATAAAAATAACATGATATTCAAACCATTTTTACAGAAAAAGGAAATGAAAATATATTTTACATATTTACATATTGTCATGGATGTTTTCATAATAGAACAGCAGAGTTAACTTAAACCTTTGTAACAGAAACTACATAGTACACAAAGCCTAAAAATATACCACTTGAATATTCCCAGGAAAAGTTTATAGAATCTTGGTCTAGAATATAATAATAAGCTTATTAAAAAATATATGTAAAAAAATTTAGGTTTACACTTGTAGAGTAAGAATAAACAACACTAGAGCTAACTTATTATATCAAAAACAAAAGAAAACATTCAGTCCATTTCTTTTGAGCACAATTCTTATTCCCTTGACCAAAAAAAAAATGTTAAGGATTCTCTATATGACTGCCAATATTAATATAACTGAGCTGCAATGGTATTTTAAAATCTACTTATAGTTTAATTCTGCCAGGATTTTACATAAGTATTTCTAGTAACTATCACCTCAATCTCTCATTCTTAAAAATCTAGAGTTAACAGATTTGCAAATACAAATTTTAAATGCTGTGATATAAAGAATGAAGAACAAAGAATGAATAAAGAATGCTTCTTTGAGCTATAATTATACTAGTTATTTTTGTTTATCTGAGATTTAAATTTAACTGGTTGTCCTGCAATTTATATGACAATCCTACCACTATCCAAAACCTAACCCTTACCCATCTACTGCTGTCCCCAGTGACCATAAACATTTCTCAGACACATGACTTTTAGAGGACTCTATCTGAACTTTTAGAATATGCACTTAGCTATATCATAAATCAAGTGGACAAAGAGTCACCAATGAATATTGAAACCACAGGATGAAAGTCAAGAAAATGAATATTTTCAAGATGCACAATTATCCATTCTTAGGTTACTAGTGTTCACCAAAAAATAGACCTTTACAATTTTACCTCAGTGTTCTTTACTAAGTGTGAAATCAATTGAAATTAAGTGCCTCACAATGTAAAGAAAAATACAAGATATCAACTATGAATTATTCTTGCCAAAAAATGTTTAACATGAATCTATTCAAGGCTGTAAATAAGGGAACCTGAAGTTGGGGCTCATGGATTTATGAGGGATTTGTGGACAGAATTTTCTTGAATAGGGAAAAGTGAAACCTCTCTTTAATTTTTAATTAAAATTGAACATTTCCTTCAACTGTAAATGTCAACAACAAATTACAGTCGGTTCAGCAATATCTGAGACTTAGGTGAATGAGATAAATCACAGATGTCTTCATAAAACATTATAGTTGTGTGTGTGTGTGTATTGTTTTTACTCAGACATAAGTCTATAGTTACTAACTAATTGCTCTATTACAAGAGATTTTACATGTAATGTAATATAAGGATATATAACATGACTCAGTTTATTAAACTTTTGGGTGACTCTTCATTTGCACAATCAGGTAATAAAATAATCTGTCTGGGGGGTGTTGTAAAGATTAAGTGAGAACATTTATGTAAAAGCTCCTAAATAGGGGGCAAGCAAATAACTAGCAGTATAAAATAAAATAGCTGTTATTGCTAAAAGTAAATGTTACATAAAGATGTAAATTCTGATTTTAAAGCATTCAAGGTATAAAACCAAGTTATCAGTTAGCCATATCACTTATTTGATAAATTCTTTATTCCCAACTGGAAATTAACCACGAATAATTTATTGGTTGAAATGCCAGTTCACCTGCATTTGTTCTCACAAACTACATCCTTTTCCCAATGCATTGGTGTACATTCCATTTTCCTGAAATTATATAATTGGTCTTTTGCATCATCAATTTCTCTTCCTCCAACTGTCATTCTCATTAGTGAGCAAATACACTCTAATGTTGTTTATTTTATGCAATCCCTCTATCATTCTCATGACCACTTGTCCCTAACATTTCTCTACTCTGGTTACTATACTTCTACAGTTATTTATATTTCCTAATTCATGTTTCCAACCTCTTTCTACTCACTCAAGTCAGGTTTTCATCTCCAGCACACCACTCAAAGCCTTCTTATCAAAGTCACTAATGACCAAAATCTTGTCAAGGTCAATGGTAATTTACCACTGTCTTCCCATTTACTTTTCAGCATTATTTGACATGTTGATCCTTCCTTCCTAAAGACATATTATCCTCTGGACACTGTGCCTTAACAATCACCTCCTCCCTCTCAGTCTCTTTAGTCTACCAGAACCCAGTTCCTATGGTTCCCCACCAGAAGGTGCCTTAAACTTGTGGCAAGTTTTCAGGCCTCAGTGACAGTGCTTTTGGCCAAACATGTTTGACCAGGTATATCTTCATGGGATGGATGGGTAATATTGGATGATTTGTAAATATGTATACTTAAAATGTACTTTCTTCCTTCTCTATAAACACTAACTGTATAAATATCATTCACAGTGGAGTGTCTTTATGTGGCAAAAAGCAGATCCCTTTCAAGTCTGCAAGTTTGGGGCATGCCAAACAACCCCTTGATCACATGCTATTATATGTTAACTCATTAATACACACAGACCCTTAAAATTGTTCCATTCAATAAACCCAGACACAAAGATGTTATTTTTCACAGTCATTCAATAAGAAATAGAGTGAGGTTCTGAATCCAGGATCCTCTAGTTTCTACAGCCTCTATGGTTGAAGAAAGAATAAATACCTCCATTCCAGGAAGCCACTTATTTATCCTAGGCAGGCAATTGGCAGAAATACTTAAGAAGTCTATTTTTGAAGAGGTCTACTTTGCTTAGTTGATTCATGAGGTATTCCAGAAAATGGTGACTTTAAAATTTTAGATAAAGTAGTTGTCCCCACCTGTGACTCAATGAATATATGCCAGAGCCCATCTTTATCAATTGCTATCTGACTGAGTTTGGGGATCAGAGTTAGTCTGCTCTCACATTTTTAAGTTTTTATATTTCTCACAATACATATTTAAATTGTCCTAACAATAAAAATCTATCAATATATGGTATTAATTATAATGATGAAGAATATGAAGTCGCAAATGTCTGGGAGGGATTAGGGGTTACTCATTCTTCCACTGATTAAAAATCAACTACATTTATCAGAAGGAGAAAATTTATTTACATGTATTTACATTCCACAAATCACTGGCTACTCTCTGTGTTGACAAATACCTGAACTATTTTTCAGTTTTCCCTCCAGTCTACCTCCCCTATTTTAAGTTTTGAGGCCTTGGGATTTGAAATTTAATTTCAATATGAGCTGAATCAAATATGCTTTGTAGATTAAGATTGGATGAGTTAATTACTTATGGACATGCATGTACACTTTGCTTCATAATCAGGAAAAAATCCAAATGGAATAATTACTTTTGATATTTTGAAAACTTCCTACATACAAACTACCAGTCATCCTATGGTACTTCATGATATAGAGTCCATATGCAGTAGCAGTTAAAAATTAATATAAAGTGTTACTGAATACCTGAATTTTCAGAGTAACTCATTGAACAGACTGGAAAAAGCTAAACACAGTTAATATTTTTAAAAATTATATGCCACAAGTAAATTGAAATACAGGATTTTTTTATACTTCCAGCATGACTACAAACAAAATTCCATTGGAATGTAGGATTTTTAAATTAAGATAGTATCATAATTTTAATACTGTTAGTATTAAAAAATTTTGCTTAGTTTGGTATAAAACAAGAAACTTTAAAAAAAAGCAACAGGCCGGGCACGGTGGCTCGTGCCTGTAAGCTTCTGCCTATGAAGCGGCTGGGGTTAGGGATTGCAGATCAAGTCCCGCCTGGGGCCCGTAGCGAGACCTAGTTCCAAAAATATAGCTGGGCGTGGTGGCCCGCACCTGTAATCCCAGCTACCTAGGAAGCTGAGGCTGGGATTGCTTGAGTCTGTGGTACCCCGGGCAACGAGAGCCTGCGGTTCCACGGGCAAAAATAGCGAGACCTAGTCTCAAAAAAAAAAAAAAAAAAAAAAAAAAAAAAAAAAAAAAAAAAAAAAAAAAAAAAAAAAAAAAAAAAAAAAAAAAAAAAAAAAAAAAAAAAAAAAAAAAAAAAAAAAAAAAAAAAAAAAAAAAAAAAAAAAAAAAAAAA
>PVHY01030321.1:0-13519 GCA_004024945.1 Uropsilus gracilis
TTAAATGAACTTTTTAAGTAAAAAGTTACCATCAAGTAACAAGTAAAATTACCATTTTATATCCTTGTTAATTTTTTATGGTATTGTTTCCCAGCGTGAATGAGATGGACCTTCCCAGGTATTTAGCCCAGAGCCCAACCATAGCAAGCACTTGGTAAGTGTCAACTTCTTAGGTATCTTGTGCAGGCAACAAAGAGGAAGCCTCTTGTGTCAGAGGCACTATGAATTCTTCCTTTGAACCAAGGTCTTGCTGTTTTTGCCTGTGGAACCCCAGGCCCATGTTGCCCGGGGTGCCACAGACTCAAGCAATCCCCAGCCTCAGCTTCCCAAGTAGCTGGGATTTACCACACCCAGCTATATTTTTTGGGAACTAGGTCTCACTATGTGCCCCAGGCAGACTCGAACCCGATCCCTGGCCCTGGCCGGGGTTCCTAGGCTGCCGCTTACAGGCATGCGCCACCATGCCCAGCAGGATCTCCTTTTTTGTAATGTACTTTATAACTGATCTGTTTAGCTTGATGTCCACTGTGATAACAGCTTTCTTGCCCTAGTTGTTCTTCATTCGTTAGTTTCTAATGTGTCACTTCAAATTTTTCTCTTTGTTTATGATGACTTCTTTAATTATTTTAACTTTGCATTCTTCCTTGAGAACATTTTTAGTGCTTGTTTGTTTTTTAATTTCAGAAGTTAAAAGCACTTGAACTCTTAAAAACCCAGAATTGAGTTTTCTTGGGACAGTTGATCTTTCCAGCCAGCTAGTGATGACACTTTTCTGGTTTGTTAGAGGATGGTGTGTTCCATCCTCTGTCTGTACCTTGTCTAATTTAAATTCTAAATCCACATGTTTTAGTATTTGAAAATTTATTACCAAATCATGCTAATGTCTGGGGGGAAATATTGTTTTTTAAAATTTTTTGTGTCACCATGCCCAGCTTGTCTTTTTTGAAACTAGGTCTCGCTATGTTGCCCGGGGTAGTCTTGAACCTGCGAACTTAATTGATCCCTAGCCTCAGCCTCCCAAGGCTGGGATTATAGGCGCACACCACCGCGCCCCGCTTTGAAAAATTCTTTATTCTTGGATGCTGAGACTCAATAAGGAATCTCTCCTCCACCACTAGGTGGGGTCTGAGTACATCACTTCTGAAGGCATTGGCCCCTTATCCTCTTCCAACTCATTCTTTTGCTTCTTTGCCAGATTGCATACCTTGCCTTTATAAACCCACAAAAGCTTTTGGTTAGTGAGAGACATGTCTTGCTACTTTCTATGACATGTCTTATTACTTAGCATCATTGGTATTTAGTCATTTTGATAATGGGAATTTCAGATAAAACTTGAAACCTGGAGTAATTACTAAATTGATCTGATTTGTGGTTCTAAATTCACTAAGAATGTATCTATCTGGTACCCTGTTCACATTGATTTGGGATTAAATCAGTCTTGTAAGTAAATTTTAAAAAAGACATCAGTTCTCATCCATCTGCTGATATTCTTTCATACTTGTCCTACTCATTCATACCTGTACTGTTAAGTCACTGTCATTCTCACTGATGAACTTGAAGCTTAATCAGAATGGTAACCTAGACACAGAAATGCAGTGTTTAAAATTTCAGCGCTTGTGTCTGAGTTCTACATAAACTGAATTGTTTACACCATTGGATCGTGTCCTTGCTCAGTTGAAGGAATACACTTTTAAATACAGATTACAAGCCAGGCGTGGTGGCGGGTGTCTGTAATCCCAGCTACCTGTGAGACTGAGGCTGGGGATTGCTTGAGTCCGCGGGATCAGGCCTACCCTGGGCAACATAGCAAGACCACGTCTCAAAAAAAAATACAGAGTACAACTTTTTGATGTTCTGTGCAAAAGGAATTAATCAGTTGGATAATACTTAGTTGTGGGTTGCTATTTTATAGACTGCTTGTTCTACTTTATATTTGAGCATTTGAAATTTAGCTTGATCTCTGCTGTGCTAAATTTATTCCTATGTGTAGTTCTCTGCAGAATTGTTATTCTTAGTCTTTCAAACGTTTGTAATCATTGATAATTACTGAACATCAACAGTGTGCTAAGTGCTAAAAAATTTCTATTTTTCAACAGTGTTATAATCACCACTTTTGTTATATTTTGTTATATTTGAGAGTTCATTATTATAAGGTCAATTCTTGATGAGTAAGGAACATGATAACAGCAGCAGAATCTGAGTAAGAAAAAATGTAGACAGTCCATGTACACCCAGTGTTGTGTCATTTACATGCCTGAAAATGATTTTAAGATATTAACGGATTAAAAGAAAAAGTGAAGAATGAAACAAATGGTTTAATACCAAGCCATCTCAAGCTCTAGACTCAGAGGGTGTTAATCCTAAAAGATCCACTTGATGATTATGGAAGCTGAGACCCAAAGAGGTTAAGTGACTTTCCCAGCACAGCAGGTTTGGGTGTTTTATAGCTATTTGACAAGGCTGTGATTGCTCTCATGTTGTGAGCTAAATTCCAAAGATAGAGATTGTCTTCTTTGCTTTTGGGAGACTAGATTGCTTTTATAGCACCATAACTGTATTGTTTCTTTTTGCTTTGTCATCTGCCAGCTGACTTTGAAATGTCTTATCTCCTTTGTTCATAGCATCATAAGATCTGGGCCTTGCATGGGGCATAAGAGATTGACAGATGAAGAAACCAAGGCCCAGTTGAGCTGCGTGGCTCACCAAGGTTATAGAATCTTGTGTGTTAGAAAAGGGAGTTTGGAATACAGACTCCCTCTCTGATGTCACTGCTGCTCTCATAACCTCTCTCCACTTCAGGAAACATGTCTCAGTCTGTAAACAGTGGGACACCCCC
The DNA here is from genome assembly GCA_004024945.1 of Uropsilus gracilis. Classification (NCBI taxonomy): domain Eukaryota; kingdom Metazoa; phylum Chordata; class Mammalia; order Eulipotyphla; family Talpidae; genus Uropsilus; species Uropsilus gracilis. Next base: position 2,837 of record PVHY01030321.1, read on the forward strand.
CCTCACAAAACCCCAAAACACTAATTTGTTTTGTTTTGAAAGACATATCATGTTTAAAAACTCCATTTTGTTGGCTTCCCTGAAGTGCTCTGATTTGTTTCTCACTAGTCTCTTTTCTGTGGAAATTTTTCTTGGTTGGTTTAAATTTCCTAGCCAAGGTATTTTTAGAGAGGAAATCAGTATGTGCTACCAAAGGGGGGAAATATATACCTTAAGGTCTAATTATGCAATTAGAATTTTAATAAGGGATGTAATAAATTCTTGCTTCATTGCAATCATTACTTAGAAGACAGTTCTGCTCATAAGCCTCATCTAGTTATTATCATTATCATCAGCATCATCAGCCAACCACAATCAGATACGGAGTGGCCACAAATTATATAGCACTTGCTTAGGCACTGGAAGACTTAGAAGAGAGAGAGGTAGCCCTTGCCTTCAAGGAGTTTGTGATCTGTAGGAATCTTGGGGAAAAGACAGATTCTGTTTTCCATATAAATGTAAAGTCTATATTGACTCATTCTTGCTGTTGTTGGGGGGGGAGCGGTAGGGGTTGTGGGCTGTGGGCTGGACTGGAGGTGGTGAGATACAGGAATGGGTCTTAAAAAGATCTGGTTGCAGATAAATAGAAGGTCACAGGTTTAGTGCCTTGGGAGGGCACATGGGCTGTTTTGTGATGAGCCAGGGCAATTGGTTGAAGGAGGGAGGAAACCAATCATTTAAAAAGATTCAGCATGCTAACAGAGAAGATTGGAGGTGGGAGAGGAAATTACTTGCTGTGGTTGATTATGGCAGAAACTGAAAGGGCAAGACATTGGAGTTGGGATTTTTTTTTCCCCTCAAAGAGGAGGTTTCAGGTTTGAGATTTAGCCCAGATTTAGAGGCGGATATTGGGGTCATGATTAGTAGAGCAGAGAAAATGAATCTCTTTTTTCCCCCCTAAGATTTTGTTTCTATTTGGAAACCCCTGTTTCCTCATGTTGAGAAACAATGGTGATAAGGAGTACGTATCCTTTAATTACTGCAGAAAGCAGCACCATAATTTTGCAGTTTAAACTCATAAGGCTCAAGAACCCACTTCTGTGGTGTGATACCACACCCCAAGCTGCCAAATATTGGTTTTCTACCTGTGTTACGTACCTTTTTTATCTTCTTCAATGAAACACAGTAGATTTTAATAGAACTCATTCACTTTTTTGCACAGCAAAATCATTTTGATAACTCTTTCTGTGGTGTTTATCTTGTAAATTAAGGTATTTAGCGTCTGTTTTTTTCATAGCAGGCAAATAAAAGCTGTATTGAAGTTTGCATCTTAAATTCTCAGGTCAGCTATAAGTTGGTTCTTTAGGCCAGCCAGAACTGTGAAAGTCAGCTGGGGATGAACACTGAGAGACGTCAGTCACCCTGGGTTTCCATTTCTGAGATGATGGTAGATACATGCATGGTATGTCCTGAGCCTGGGGAGGCATGGTTCCTTCGCCTGTAAGGGTGCTAACCTTGCCACAGTTTTTGTGGTAAATGTTAGGGCAGCTTGTGAGCTAATTAGGAGAAACCTTGGCAAGTAAATGGTGACTTCCTCAGTTTTCTTCTGTTTTCTGTTGATTAATAGCCAGCCGAATAGCATCCTTGTATGGCTGGTCACCCAGGCCCCCCAGACCTCTATGAAACGGGATGTTGCTTCTCTGGTAGCTTTTCCCAGATTTGCGTCTTTGCAGTAAATCTGAAATTTTTCTGTGGGTTCCAAATCCTGAGCATTTCATGTATAGCAGCCTAATTTGGGTCTTTCTTCAAGAAATTGTCCTTTTCTAGCTATGGCCTTTTCCTGTTGTGTGGTTGGTTTCCTGCTCACCTTGCACAGTTGTGTCAGCAGGTACAAGGGACTCAATTCTTGACAACTGACTGGTCCAAAGAAAGCTGTGGAGAAAATGGGAGAAGGCAGTTACAGTAAACACCAAATGTTGGTCTTCGGGTTAACAACCCCAATCAGGCCTGTAGGTTATTGGTGTCACTTGCTTCCTGCAACAAAAAAAAGGGCTGCATTCTAGCTATTCCTGCCACGGAGAGTAAGTGCTTAGTGCTATTTACTTAAGACATTCTAGGTTGATGAATTACAAGCACTTCACTCTGGGTAAAGCTCATAAATTCAGCCCCTACAAAAAATAACAAGCTGACAGCACTTAGTCCTGTTTATAAAGTTCATACACATCTATCTTTGATACAAGCACAAGTATATATTTATGAAATAGCACTGCAGCCTGTTAAAGTAATAGGAGAGGACTGCCACGAAGCAAAAAGCACGGTACTTCCAGATTCACTACCATTAGCCCCTGTATTGAAGGGCATCTTGAGGACGAGGTCTGCTGAGCCAGTAGTGTGCATGCTATGTAGTGCAGATTTGCGCTCCTTCCAGCCTTTCTTCTCCTGTCACTCCTTCCACCTTTGTTTTCTCCCTGCACAATGAGCACCTGCCTCTCAGCCTCCCTCTTCTTTACTGGGCAGAGGTGAGGCAAGGTGCTGTCATGGGCCAGGTGGGGCAGTATGAATCATTTTCAACCAGGTAGAAAGGTGCATTTAAATGAACATTGCATCAGAACCTTGAGCTGTTCTATTTTGGGCAATCTTTTTTGGGGAAAATTCTAGTAAGATGGCCTGTAAATAGTCAACAAAGGAAATTGTTTAACAGAGAAATAAATATGACACTCATTCTGCTGGTTAGCGACTCCTAGAGACCTTGCAGCATTTGTTCAGGGCGCGTGACTGCTCAGAACCAGTGACCCAACAACCTGGTTCCTAATCAGCTGTGGGGACTCCGAACTGTCACCCATATCAGGCTGAAGCTGCATATTCAGTACCGCATTGAACATTCAGTACTGCAGATAGGATAATTATGCTGCTTGTCAGATACTAGAAAAGTGCAAAGAACATTCGTTCACTTTGCAACAGCTTGGACCCAAGTGGAAGACATGCTGTTCCTTCCAAGTGGTGTGACTGCCCCTTCTTCAGTCCCTTCACTGGAGGACCAACTACCACCTAGTATTTAAGACCCAGATCAGACAGTATTTGGGGAGGTGAAGCCCCTCATCTCCCAGGCCGGAGTTATATTCTCAAGTCACTTTGTTTGGTTAGCATGTACCAGGTTGCATTTTCATTATCCAGTTACTTCTCTGTCAGACATGAACAAAGATAGTGTCTTGTCCCGAATTCATCATTTATCTCGTGTTGAGCACAATAACTGGAACATAGTGGGTGCTCAATAAACGTTTGTCAAATGAGTGATAGCTTGGTTAGCTCAATGAGAATTGATGGTGCCCTTTCTGATCTGTCATCCATCATCCATGGAGTGAAACAGGACCAGGAGGCTTTCCACAGCACCCCTTGGGGATATAAGGAGAGAAGGTGGGTGAGCATGAATAATAACTACCCCTCGTTGAGTATTCACTGTGTGTTAGGTGCTGTCTCAGACTTTTTAAATGTATGAATGCACTGAACCCTTAGATCAATCTGCTAAGGCAGGTTCTGTTTATTATCCCTACTGGGAAGCCCAGGGAAGTTCAATAAGTTGCCCAGAGCCACACAGTGACAGCTGAGATTCATAAATTCTCTCCCATTTTGGGGAACCATCACCTGTTATGGTTTTCAGGCAAGTTCCTGGTCAGAGTTAAACAAGAATGTCCTAAAGCGTCCCTCCTGTTTAGTGACTGCCCTTTTGAAATCCTGTATAACTAGAGTGTTCATCCCTTAGGGGCAAAGGAGGAAATAGTCACTGGGATAACTTTTTTTTTTTTGCTTCACTTGAGAGTGGAGGAATTAGACAGCAGGCCAGTAATGGGGTTTTGATGATAGTTTGTTATTTCAGAAACTCAGTAGTATGGTCCAGTTCTATTCTCCAGTCAAACTGAACTATAATACCTTATATTTGTAATACGCCTTAATTTATGTATTATGCACTTATAATATACTTCTTAAATATTTACAATACAGTTGCTTCCCACAAAGCCCACTTAAAGTTTTTTTGCCTCTAAACCTTTGCATTTGCTTTTCGTGAAACACATTTCCTTGTACTCTTCTCCTCCCTAAGCCCAGTCTTCTTGCCTCCTCTTTCCCACCACTTGAGTTAGTCTAGATGCTATTTCCCTCCAAGATAGAAGCCTGCTTCCTGGGGATCCCTGTGCCCCTTTGGGTTCCCTGTTGTGGGGTTGACAAGTGGTGTGGTGCTGAAAATCAAACCAGAAGTTGATTTCATATGTGAGGTAAGGAAGATTATTGTCTGTTACTGACTCTGCTATGTCTTAGGCCTAATCTAAAAGAACAGACCCCTATCTTTTTGCTCCCCGTTTATCTCATGCACCTGGTGATGCTTGGACACACTGTGTGCTTATCAAATATTTGCTGAAAGAGTGGATGAAAGGGGCTTAATTTTGCTTTTAAGTTTTGGGACTTGATTTTTTAACTAGTCAGATCACTTCCATTATTTTTCACTCTGTCTTGTATGTACACACTTGGCGGATGCTGTGGGAAGAGATGACTGATGTTGCTCTTGTTCTGATTTCCTACTAGGGAGGCATTCAGACAGATCTCTTCCCAGTGTCACTAAGATGAGCATGTTTATGTTTTGGTGACCCTAGCTAGTGCCGCGGAGGCCTTGTGCACACCCCAAGACCTTGCTTCCCCAGGTTGTTCTGAGAACCACGAGGAGTAACTGACCAACTTTTCTGTTTGTAAGCAGGTCGCATACATCTGGGCAAGGACTTGTCAAAAAGTAAAATCTCATGTAGGTAAACAACATGCTGGACATTAGATTTAACCCAGGAGGAAACCCTTAATCATTTAAAGATAAGAATATTTTATTTCATAAGTAGAATATTTTATATTCTACTTATATTTTATTTCATAAGTAGAGCTAAGACTTTAAGTCAGATATATTTAGTACCTAGTTTCCTCAGACACCTTAACTTATCTTAAATTGCTCCTCTATTTCTTCCTGAAACTTACTACTTCTGCTTTCTCTCCTTTGGTGGAACTATGTGGGACTAAGTTCGAAATTTGGGTGTCCCTGTTGATTCTTTCTCCTTTATTCCCTACTAGCTTTCAGGTACCAGTTCTGTGATTATCTCCTTTCCATTTCTCAGACTGTCTTCTCCCTCTTGTTGCTTTGGTTAGGGCATTTGTTAGCCTCCTTTCTGCCCTTCTTGGTTCCCTCTTCTTCCCACCAATCCATTTTCCATTCTGTTCATCCTATCACTCTTTCCAAGTCTTCAGAATTCCCCACGTCCCAACCAGTTCCTACAACATCCCCTTCTGAGTTCAGGTTGTCTCGTTTCTACCAGATGACTTACAGTTCCCTTTAGAGATCATTTTTCTAGTCTTATTTCCTTCCCTGCTTCATTTAGCTCTCACTTTTTCTTTAAAGCCTTTTCTGACTTGAGTCCTGACTATCGCCTCTGGGGACCATACATCCACCATTTTGCATCCTGATGTCTGTCTAACATTGTTTGGTACTTAGGATGTGATCTTAACTACTATTGAAAGAATAAGAGAGGAAGCAGAGGCTTTAAGTCACGGTGAACTATAAAGGAGCAATGTGACTGTTCCAAGAATGGATTTTATTTCAGGGTTGGAGAAAAATGTTAAGTCACCAGTTACTTACTGAAAAAGGTGACTGGGGAGTGCTGGTAGCAAGTAAGACAAAAGGAAGCCAACAGAGTAGGGAAAGTTTCATGAGGAACTGGGGGCTGACTAGGTCACCGGTGTCATTTTTAAAGCCCACTGCCAAAGAATCTCTGACTGAGTTTTCTTACTTGTACAAAAGGGGGGTGGGTCTACAGTCGGTCAGTTCTGAGATCACTTCCAACTCTGACTCTCCACAATACTCAGTCAAAGTTAAAAATCTAAGTAGGTCATCTGTGGATTTTTTTCCTTTTTATCGCTGGCTCCATGGGAACAAAGACATTCTCTCTTTGCATTCAACAAAGATAGTTTTGTATTTTAAAAACAAAGATGTAGGGCCGAGCATGGTGGCTTGTGCCTGTAAGCTTTAGCCTATGAAGCGGCTGGGGCTAGGGATCGCGGTTCGAGTCCCACCTGGGGCCTGTAGGGAGACCTAGTTCCAAAAAAATAGCTGGGCATGGTGGCGCACACCTGTAATCCCAGCTTCCTGGGAAGCTGAGGCTGGAGATTGCTTGGGTCTGTGGTACCCCGGGCAATGAGAGCCTGCAGTTCCACAGGCAAAAATAGCAAGACCTAGTCTCAAAAAACAAACAAACAAACAAACAAATAAATAAAAAATAATAAAAGCAAAGATGTAGAAGGGAATACAGAACTAACTGCATTAATACAATATTATGTTTGAGAATTTAAACTCCCAAGTCAGGCAGTCATTCATCCTTCTCTTCGTGACTTTCCTTTAGATGCATAGCACACCCCACTTACAGACAGCCCCTCTGCCAAAGCCTGCTGGCCCTGAGTTATGTTGGACTGGGAATCGTTACTTTGATCTTCTTGGCCCTTGGGCGCTTAACTTCTTCAAGTTAATATCTGTTTTTTAGTGTTACATTATCTTGTAGCAAGGTAGTCATTTATAATTTATGTACTATATACTGGCTTAAAATAGAGACTGGAGGATAATCAACATCCCGAAGCTTCTGGTTTCCAGAATAACATTTCTTCAGTGAAATCTGCCTGTAGGAATTAAACCCTGCCATGAATTTAAAAAAACCCTTTGTCCTGTTGTCAGACTGGGAAATGGGTGTGCCAATAAGCATTATTAAGCCTTCCAGAAGGGGAAGTAGGTCATCTTTTAAAGATAAAACCTGTCATTTTATTCAAAATAATCTCTACAGAGTTCAACCTTTGTAGTGTTCCAGGGGCACCAGTGAAGTCACAGATGGGGGCAGGAGCAGCATGAGGAGGACAGATAGGAGAAAGGGGCCCTGGGGAGGACAAGAACCAAAATGTATCTCATCAACTCAGTCTGCTGTGGTTTTGGTGTCCTTCGCCTAGATTGCCACTTTGCTTTTTGACTGCTAACTCCGAGAAGGGCTGGGCTTTCTCCTGTTGGGTACCTTGTAAAGAACGCACAGTTCTTTCACATGTATTAAAAATAGAAGGCCCACTTGAAAAATCCCCTGTAGAAACAGCGAAAGCCAATCAGATTTTAGTTGTTTTTTTTTTTGTTGTTGTTTGTTTGTTTGTTTGTTTGTTTGAGGCTAGGTCTTACTTTGTTGCCTAGGGAACCCCTGCAGACTCTCGCTGCCTGGGATACCCCAGACTCAAGCGATCCCTAGTCTCAGCCTCCCAGGTAGCTGGGATTACAGGCATGCGCCACCACACCCAGATATTTTTTGAGACTAGGTCTCGCTATGTTTCCCCAGGCGGGTCTCCAACGCGTGGACTCAGATTCCCAGTTTCAGCCTTCTGTCCTAGACCACCACTGTGGCTGGCTTCAATCAGACATTTCGATGGCTAACTTATTTCTTCCCTCTGGCTTTTATAACGTTTCTAGACCCTGTTTTTTCCCCCATTCCTTTTCATTTTGCATATTCAGTGTGCCAGGCATAGGGTGGAGATTTGGGATAAGGGTTAAAGAAGGGCAGATGCTTCTGCAATTGAGTGGTTTTGTTCTCAGTGTCTGGTGACCTTGTATTTAATCTCAAGATTGTTCTTATTGTGACCATCATCTCTGTGATATGCCTCCTGTGCTCAGAACTGTACCCAGTTATGTACATAACTATTCCCAGTGGGAATTTGAATATTTCCACCTTATACTTGAGAGCTTTTGGAGGTAGGGGTCAGACAGCTTGGCAGGGGTAATAAGAGAACATAAGGGCAATTTAACTGGAAAGCCACAAGGTGGCAACATTTACTAAGCTGCTGGACATTTCCTTTCCGTGGTAGGATGTTGAACTTGCTTTTCCAACTACAAGATTGAATAGCTGAGAAAAAGCTTTAGCAGCCATTGCTTTAGGACTTTTGAAAGTGAGACTATTGAATAAATGTACTCCATTATATTGGTGTCAGTTTGTCTCCTGGGTTTAGATACCAAGAGTTGGAAATTGCTCCATGTGACTATGGACAAGTTGCCTCCCCGTTCGCCTCAGTTATGTATCTGTGACAGGAGAGACCTGTGATTGGGCTGACTGGTCTCTAGTGATGCTTTTTCTTCAAGATTTGTGACTTTGGTTACAGCTTCCTCTCGTGTGTGTGGTGCGGTGTAATATATATCTAAATTAAGGTATAATTGATATGTAACATAGTTATTTAAGGTGTACAACATAATCTGATATTTGTATATACTGTGAAATGATCACAAAATATCTGGTTAACATCTCACATGATCACAGCTTTTTTTTTTTTCTTGTGATGAGAACTTTTAAGATTCACCCCTATATTACTTTTGAAAACTTGCTAAGTTAAACCAATCTTAACTTGCCTTTTGTCAGAGTCATGATTTAAAAAAAAACAACAACAAAATCTCAAGGAAATTAGTGTTCTTAGAATCTGGCCATCTCCCTGGGTTAACTCAAGAGCCTAGACTCTCCTAAATGAGGATGCTTATTTACCAGCTTTCCTAAATTAGCAGCTTTGGGGATATTAAGATCTGTAAGGAACTGTCCAAGGGAGGTATTGTGTATGCTTTGCAGTGATTAAGCCATTAAGCTCTAATTGGTATTTTCCCACTCATGGTTTTGTGTAGGAAGCTTCAAAATTATTTAGTTATTCTGTGTTCACCAACCATCTTAGTGTCAGCCCCACATTTTGGAATCTGAGAGTAGGGAGTATAGAGAAAAAGCCTTTGTGCAAGTGGGTTATGACTTTTGCTCACAATGTCTTTCCCTGTTGGTTTGTTATGTTGCAGATGAAGTGGAAAGGGAAGGACCTGTTTGATTTGGTGTGCCGGACTCTGGGGCTTCGGGAAACCTGGTTCTTTGGACTGCAGTACATAATCAAGGACACCGTGGCCTGGCTCAAAATGGACAAGAAGGTTGGGCTGGAACTTGATGAAACCAGTGGGGCTGGTGTGTGCTCTCTGGCTTTTCCCTGTGCTTGTGCCCAGCTTGTTTGCGCACCACAGGGCATTACACATGGTTGGTAGAGAAAGGAACAAGTCCTGAAATAAGCCATGCGGGAAACGGGTCCTGATGATGCCGCAGGCTCTCTGCTCTTCATAGGCTTTCCCAGGCAAGCAGAGCCTGTCGGGATTTGCTGTCCCGAGCCTCCTACAAGGCCAATTGCACCTGACTTCATGCACTTCACTTTTTTTGAACACTAGTCATACTTTATCAGTAAAAAATGATCATTTTTTTTTTAAAAAAAGGCAATTTATGTCTTTGAAAGATTTTCTTGGAACTCATGCTCTTTAGGGAATTTTTGAAAGTCTTTTTAGAATCACCATGACCCAACTCAATCATGAGTGTAACCTAAGGACTAAAGAGTACCCTGGTCTTGGTGGGGGGTTAGGGGAAAGAGTACTCTGATCTCTGTAGCAATGAGACTCTAAGTGAAAGTATCAAAATTATATTAACATTTGTCCTCAGTAATCTGAAATTCAGGTAAGAATCTCTGCTGATTATAAACTTTCTAGGGTACTTCCCAATAACCTTGAATATCTGAGTGCTGCTGTGTGCCCCCCAGACTGTCCTAGAACAGGTCTGGGTGGAATCTTCTGGACTCTGCCATCTGGAGTTTGGGCAGGAACATGGAGAATTATCTACCAAAGGCAGCAAAACCTTCTCTTACCTTCTTGTGACTTTCAGCAAAGTAAATTTTAAATCATACCTGAATGTTGGCCAAACGGATATTAGATTGGGGGCATTAGGAGCCATGAAACCTGCTGCTCGGAGGAAATAAATTACGACACATGCTAATGAAGCCTTGTAGCCTGTCACATGGCATGTTTATGTCCTGGAATGAGATTCATTCTGGAGAGCAGATGGTTCAAGCTTTTCAGTGGGTGGATGAAATTGTTGGAAGATGAAAGGCAGCATGGTTTACTGACTCTGCTCAAGTGTTTTGTGGGGCATCTCTAGAGGTTCTGGGAACCAAAGGGCTGCCACAATGGACACGTTTCCCTTCTGCTGCCCAGTTAATGTTTAGGTGATTTCACAGTGATCGAGTCCATCATGTCTCAGCTCCGTGCCAATAGGGACCTAAATGCTGGAGGAAGGCAACGAGTAAAGGAGAAAAAGGAAGATTCCATTACTTGAGGAAATGGAAGGAAACCTCCAGCTTAATATAAAGAATCATTCCCAAGGCCTTTTGCATTAGAAATGTCTAGGTTTTGACTATCTATGACCTTGAGAATTGGCAGAGACATGATCTTAGCTCCACCCTCCCCTTGGGGATATTGACTAATTTAGTTCAGAAATACCATGTGAAGTAAAAATTACTTGTTATGGATGGCTTGGTGAATGCTTCAAGCTATAGAGTCACAACCTTTGACAAATGTGATAAATTTAGGGGGGGGGGTAATATATGCTCCCCAGCATGGGATGGAGAGGTGCCCACATAGCTTGTCATTTCCTTTACAATTCTCTAGGTGCTGGATCATGACGTTTCAAAGGAAGAGCCAGTCACCTTTCACTTCCTAGCCAAATTTTATCCTGAGAATGCTGAGGAGGAGCTGGTTCAGGAGATCACGCAACATTTATTCTTCTTGCAGGTAAACCAGTCCATGCTGTGCCCCCCCCC
>PVHY01030322.1:0-13518 GCA_004024945.1 Uropsilus gracilis
AAAAAAAAAAAAAAAAAGCCTCAATTCCAGACTTCAAATCATACTATAAAGCCATAGTAATTAAAACAGATTGGTACTGGTACAGAAGCAATCAGACCAATGGAACAGAATTGAGTGCCCTGAAATAAAACCACACATATATAATCAACTAATCTTTGACAAAGGAGTGACAAGCCTACATTGGAACAAGGGCAGTCTCTTCAATAAATGGTGCTAGGAAAACTGGACCAAGACATGCAAAAAAAAAGTGAACCAAAGCACCTTCCCTCATGTACAAAACTAACTCAAAATGGATAAAAAATTTGATGGTAAGACCTGAAACCATAAAAGAGGAAAACTTGGACAAAACCTTCCATGGGTTACAATTCAGAAATCCCTTTCTGGACACATCTACAGATAGAAAAAAAAAAAAAAAGAAGGAAGCCGGGCATGGTGGCACATGCCTGTAAGTTTCAGCCTATGAAGCGACTGGGGCTGGTGATTGCTGTTCGAGTCCTGCTCGGGGCAACATAGTGAGACCTAGTCCCAAAAATTAGCTGGGCATGGTGGCGCATGCCTGTAATCCCAGCTACCTGGGAAGCTGAGGCTGGGAATTGCTTGAGTCCGTGGTACCCTGGGCAACATGAGCCTGCAGTTCCACAGGCAAAAATAGTGAGAACTAGTCTCAAAAAAAAATAAAATAAAATAAATAACTGGGACTACATCAAACTAAAAAGCTTTTGTATAGCAAAAGAGACAACAGACAAAACAAAAAGAAACCCAGCCAAGTGGGAGAAATTTTTTGCCCTCCATACAAGTGATAAGGGTCTGATAACAAAGGTACACAAAGAACTCACACAACTTAACAAAAACAAAAAACCCTGCTTAAAAATGGGGAGAAGAATTAAAAAGACACTTCTTCAAAGAGGAATTACAAATGGCCAACAGGCACATGAAAAAATGCTCAACTTCACTAGCAATCAGGGAAATGTAAATCAAAACCACAATGAGATACCAGTAAGAATGGTCCACATCCAAAGAATAGGCAACAACAAGTGCTGGCATGGATATGACAAGAAAGCAACACTCTTACACTGCTGGTGGGACTGCAAACTGGTCCAGACACTATAGAAAGTTGTGTGGAGGACCCTTAAACTAGTGAAAATGGAACTACCATTTGACCCAGCAATTGCTCTTTTGGGAATCTACCCAAAGGAGACCTCAATGTTTATACAAAGGGACACCTGTACTCGAATATTTACTGCAGCATTATTTATAATTGCAAGGACATGGAAACAACCCACATGTCCCAAGACAGATGAATGGATGAAAAAGATGTGGTATGTATACACAATGGAATATTACTCATCTCTTAAAAATTACAAATTTGACAGATTTATGATAACATGGATGTACCTAGAAGAAATCATATTAGCAGAAACAGCTCAGAAAGAAAAAGACCGAAACCAGGTGGTCTCAGTAATATATGGGATATAAGACAAACAACCAAAAGGTCAGGAGGAAAAGTCAAAACAAGCTAACAACCAAACTAAAGTATACAAGTGGCGAAGGGGAGAAAGGAGGGAGCCATCAGGGAGGGAAGGTAGTGGGTGATCCCCAGGGAAATACAAAGATGTGAAATAAACAAATAAATAAATAAATAAATAAATTTCAGTTTTTCCTAACAACCCAAGTGGAATTTCAAATTGAGATTAAGCTACAATATTTGGCATGAAATTTCTTGTCTACTCTTGATGGGCAGATGCCCCCCATAGAGAACCAGCCAGTTCCCTCTCCCAACCCCCGAGGCACCTGGGGACTGCCTTCTTTGCTTGAGTGGTTTGTTAAAGTAAATGTCTGTATATAAAGGTTGCATGATGTGCTCACTTCCTTCTCCCTGACCCTGTTAAAATGTACCCAGAAATGAATATGCAGCAAACTTGATAGAAAACATGATCATTTCAGGCACTGGAAAGTCAACAAATCTAAAGTTAATAACTTGATATAATATTATAACCTCTTTTCCACCTTGAGGGCAGCTTGGTGGGCCTGTGTGCTGGGACAAATGTCCCTTTCTGTATCTCTTTCAATGGGCTTGGGGCATGGTCCCCTAGTCATATTGCTGTGTGATCTCTTTTTTTTTAATTAATTTATTTATTTTGTTCTTTAGATCACAACCTCTGTAAGTGTTTTTTTGGGGTACCTCCCCACCCTCCTCCCTCTGGTGCCCCTTCCATTCTCTCAAACTTCGTTGTTTACTAGTTGTGCTAAGTCCATTAGTCTCTTTCCTGTGGCAGTGTCCTTTCACTGGGTGAGAGACTGTGTTGTTGGATCCAGAAGAGCCTTGCTGTTAGGTTTTCAGTCTTAAGTTTGCGTTGGGTGGCCAGGCTGTATTCATTTGTGATCTGTCCATGTTTTCTTGCTGCAGGCCGACTTCTCCAATCCCATCTCCATTGCTTTGCTGCTTTTCCTTATGGCTCTGGTGTCAGATGCAGGGTGTCTCACCCCCAACTAGTGTCGGTGAAGAAGTTTCTCTGTGAATACAGGCATCTGTGAATGGCCTTTGAAGATCATCTCCTCTGCTTCATTTTGCAGTTTTGATGTGGGGCCGATTACCCCATCTTTGGTCATCCTCTCCTCTCCCGGTAGTATGGGGAGGGTATGTTGCTCTCCTTGAAGGCATCTCCAAAATGAAGTCCTGGGTCTTCTTTGCGCAGTGAGTGCATAGGTGCGCATGGTGACATGGTTTCTCTACAGTTGTTTCTCTTGTCTTGCATGTCCTGTTCTCTTGGTTGTCCATCTGCTGTGTCCAGCTCAGGCTTGTGGGCCAGATTTTTGCATGGTCCCTCACTCGTTCTATGTTGGGTTGGTGTTGCACATATTCTTGGCCCTCTGAAGTTTAGCTGGAGTAAGAGAGAAATGGAAGGGGCTCCCCCCCACTTGCCCGTGTGCAGGTACCTCCTGGCGTGGGGGTGGGCCCAGAAGGCCAGGCCTGCGCCCTTCCATGCTCCCCTTGGGCCAGGAACAGAGGGCACCTTGGCTCAGCTGAACCGAGCTGCAGATGGCTGCCCTGTGAAGCAGCCATCCGATGGCCGGTGGGAGCAGCTCCCCTCCCCCATCCCCCCTCCAGGGCCTACCCAGATGAGAGGCTTACCCTAAAAGCCTGACCTCCCTCACCTCCGTTGGTCTGCGTGACCTCTTTTACTACAACCTATTGCCTGATGATTTCCTTTTGTCTACCATGACCTTTCATCTGCCCACACATCTCCAAACATTTTCTTTTTTTTTTTGAGACTAGGTCTGACTATTTTTGCCCATGGAACCGCAGGCTCACGTTGCCCAGGGTGCCACAGACTCAAGCAATCCCCAGCCTCAGCTGCCCAGGTAGCTAGGGTTGGTTACAGGCAGGCAACCACCATGCCCAGCTATCTTTTTGGAACTAGGTCTCACTATGTTGCCCCGAGCAGGACCGCGATCCCTGGTCCCCAACACGGCTTCCTAGGCTGCCGCTTACAGGCATGCGCCACCATGCCCACCCCTCCAAACATTTTTAAAATCCAGAACAGGGACTCAGGATGTCCACACCCTTCCCGAGGGAGAAGTGCTGAACCCAGGACCTCAGCTCCTGGGCTTGGCACAGCGTCTGTTTCCTCTGGGAGTCCCCCTTCTTCCTGTGCTTCCTCTTCCTTGAGGCCACAGAAACCAAAGAGGTTGCTGCCAAGGGGGAGGGGAGTCCAGGCTGAAAACAAGAAGCAGATGGCACAGGTCTTGGCTTCGTGGAGACCACAACCAGGAGTTAGACTAGAGAAAGAAGTCTGAGTCAACAAAGCACCAAGTTATTACTTAAGTCCCATCTGGAGTCTGGGCCACTAGTTCATGTTTAACTGAAAGGATAACTGAATTGGGGTGGAGGGAGGTGGCTCCAACACCCCCAGATTTGTCCCCTGGCCCCTGGGGGAGATCTGGGCTCTCCTCCTTCCGCCCAGTACTCGCTTTACTCCCTCACCAAACAGATGCCCAGGAAATGCCCAGATACGATTTCGGAGGAATCAGAAAACCTTCCTTGTCAGAGATCCCACCAATTGCAGTTTCCTTTTGGGTTAATTCCCTTACTTTACAAAAGCAGTTTTTAAGGGGAACAGAGAAATGAGCAATCACACAGCTGCATTAATGAAAATGCAGAGGTGGCTTTGAATCTGCTGAGTGGGAAAAGGAAAACTAAAACTTCCTAAGGAAAAATAAGTGAGCTTGTTAAGTTAGCAATCTCATACATTAAATTCCACATTAAAAACCCTGAGAGAAAGCAGGAAAATTCTTGAACCTCAAAATCTGAGATTTCACTGTCACACACAGAGAAAAACAACCAACACAAGACACGGAACCTTGTTGGCTTATCATCTTGCTTCCTTCCTGCCAACTGGCTGTTATCTACCAAGTGGGCATGTGATGAGACAAGAGGTCTCATGAAATACTAGCTCTGCCAGGCACGGTGGCTCGTGCCTGTAAGCTTCAGCCTATGAAGCAGCAGGGGCTAGGGATCATGGTTCGAGTCCCGCCTAGGACCCGTAGCGAAACCTAGTTCCAAAAACATAGCTGGGCGTGGTGGCGCGCGCCTGTCATCCCATCTACCTGGGAAGCTGAGGCTGGGGATTGCTTGAGTCTGTGGTACCCCGGGCAACGACAGCCTGCGGTTCCACGGGCAAAAATAGCGAGACCTAGTCTCAAAAAAAAAAAAGAAAGAAAGAAATATTAGCTCCATCACCCCATTCCCAGCTCATTCAGGACCACCAAGACCTCAGATATCCTATCAGTGGCCACACTGCTCACTGAATCTGACAATGTGTACTCTGGATTTCAGCTAGGTGAACAGGTCATGGGAAATAGCCTTGTAAGGGTGGTCTTTATCTCTTAACTCCACAAATCAGGTTTAATTATTATTTCTGCTTTTTGCCAGCTGGATAACTGAGCGAGCTTAACTTTTTTTTCTTTCTTTCTTTCTTTCTTTCTTTCTTTCTTTTTTTTTTTTTTTTTTTTTTTTTTTTTTTTTTTTTTTTTTTTTTTTTTTTTTTTTTTTTTTTTTTTTTTGAGACTAGGTCTACGCTATTTTTGCCTGTGGAACCTCAGACTCACGTTGCCCGGGGTACCACGGACTCAAGTAATCTCCAGCCTCAGCTTCCCAGGTAATTCGAATTCAGGCACACGCTACCACACCCAGCTATTTTTTGGGGACTAGGTCTCGCTGTCTTGTTCTAGATACGACTCGAACCGCGATCCCCAGACCCCACTGAGACTCCATACAACCTTAACTTTTTTTTTTTTTTTTTAGACTAGTTCTCGCTAGTTTTGCCCATGGAACCGCAGGCTCACGTTGCCCGGGGTACCACAGACTCACACAATGCCCAGCCTCAGCTTCCCAGGTAGCTGGTATTACAGGCATGCGCCACCACACCCAGCTATTTTTTGGGGGACTAGGTCTCGCTTCATACCCCCAGCAGGACTCGAACCGCGATCCCTGGCCCCGGTCATGGCTTCCTAGGCTGCCACCTACAGACATGCTCCACCATGCCCTGTCTCATACAACCTTAACTTCTGAGCAACAATTTTCTCACAAGCAACCAGGGTAATGTCAGCTGGCAAGGTAGGCTGGTGAAAAGTAAGTGGAAGTAGGTGACCTATCTAAGGCTACTATTAAACATCAGGGACTGTAACAGACCTACAACAAAGTCTGGTAGCTCTCGCTGGACCTGGGTTTTAGAGAACAGCCAGTAGGCATGAAGCATAGGTCTTGGGAGAAAGTTCTTCTGGGGGAGTTATGCAGATGGGCTCAGGTAGAGGGAGGCCCCCTTACTGCCATGGAGAAGTTTAGAGACCAGGCCAGGAGTAGTGGGAGGGTAGGGACACGGGCTTTCAGAACAAGAATACCCATTCCCAAGTGCCAAGGATCTGCTCCTAGTGACAGGTAGGAGAATCCATTGGTTGAAGTCCAAGCCCTGTCCTTACCTTCCTTCCCCACCTATGCCCTGTCACCAACATTACAGCTAGCCTGGGAGAGACACAGGCTCATGTGACCTCATGTTAAGGCCAGTACCTTAAAGGGGAGGAAAGTGGGACTTAGGGGTGCCTGGAGAATAGGTTTGCAGGAGCTCAGAAGAGGGCCTCCAGCACAGGGAAGGGGAGGCAGTTCTCACACCCCCAAACAGACTCCAAGAGGCAATAGCCCACAGAAATGCAGTCAGACTTGCCCTACTTTCTTCAGTCACACACCACATCTGCTGCACGGATTAACAGAGATGAGGCCTGCCTGTCACCACACCTCAAGGATGCAGAGAAGCAGCCCCCTTCCATTGCTTCAGCTTCACCCAGGAGTTTACTGAGGTCATGACATCATTCCTCCTTCTTCCCTTGGGTTTGTCTTGAACCAAGGACTAGCGGGCCCCTTACATAATGGTGGGCCTGGAATGTGACTGACCCCCCACCGGTGGAGAGGACACTGGTGTTCAGAGGGTCAGGAGTCACAGCATGGCCCAGGCTCGAGTGTAGGGTCTCTTTCTCCTCCCTCTCTCACACTGTGTTCTCCAAAGCTCAATTCCCAAGGTCTGGAGTCAGCCAGGACTCAAATGCAGATTCCAGGGGCTAGAAAATCTTCCAGAAGCAACTGATCTCCCTAGAATCTCAGCCTCATCATCCATGAGTTAAAGTAACAATCTGCACAGATTACATTCAGAATGAAGTGCGGTGGCAGGCCATGGGAACACACACCTCCCATACCACGGGCACTCAATGCTGTTACAGCATTCTGTAAGTTGTGGTCAAGTCAGTGAATTCTGGTTGCCGGAGAAACGCAAACGGCCAGAAAGGTTAATAAAGAAGGTCCTGCTGTTGTGGAGAAAAGGAGGAAGAGAAACCTCTTTTCCTCCTGGTGTAGTGAGCCTGCTGAACCCACCATCAGATGGGCAGCTGGGTGAAAGGGCAGAGAACTGCCCTCTGTGTCCTCTTGGCTGTTTTCCCAGGTTCTCTCAAGAGCACCTGGCTGCTAACTCAGGGGGTTCAAGGTCAGTAGGAGGTCAGAAGCTGCCTTGAAAGCAGATGTCCCAGGTGGCTGTGCCCTTTCTGGGATAATAAGGGCCTGATAAGTCTCATGTATCGACGCCTTTAAAATGTTTTCTTAAATGAAGAAGGAAGGCTGAGCACAGTGGTGCACGCCTTTAATCCCAGCCTAGGAACGGAGGCCGAGGCTAGAAATCGCTTGAGTCCCCAGGTTCAAGACCCACCCAGGGCAACATAGCAAGACCTAGCCTCAAAAAAATAAACAAGTTTGGTGGCACACACCTGTAATCCCAGTTACCTGGGAAGCTGAGGCTGGGGATCACTTGAGTACCCAGGATCAGGACCACCCTGGGCAACATAGCCAGACCTAACCTCAAAAAAAAAAAAAAAAAAAAAAAGAGGAAGGAAAGGAAGAGGGAAAAAAAAAAACCCTGAAATGAATTCAGTGTCAAATTACAGCAACTGACCCTTTGTTCACAGCCACAGAGTCAATAACTAAGCAAAAAAAAGCTACTCAAGCAAAGATGGACTCTGCCTTACTGGCGAGTTCTATGCTGCTTTCCAGTCACTGCACTGGTGACCAGGTACATCAACACATTGCTAGGTTGTTTCTTTAATGATAATAATGCTGGCCAGACATGGTGGTGCAAGCCTGTAAGCGGCAGTCTAGGAAGCCGTGGCCGGAACCGGGAATTGCGGTTCGAGTCCTGCTGGGGCAACTTAGCAAGACCTAGTTCAAAAAAAAAAAAAAAAAAAAATAGCTGAGTGTGGTGGCGCGCACCTATAATCCCAGCTACCTGGGAAGCTAAGGTTGGGGATTACTTGAGTCCGTGGTACCCCAGGCAACGTGATCTGTGGTTCCACGGGGAAAAAGTGAGACCGAGTCTCAAAAAAAAAAAATCATAATTCTAAACCTAACTATCTAAAACGCAGAAAGAACTTTCCTTGGACACTACTACACTGCTGGTGGGAATGTAAGCTAGTCCAACCACTATGGAAAGCTGTGTGGAGGACCCTCAAGTTAATGAAAATGGAACTACCATTTGACCCAGCAATTGCTCTCTTGGGAATTTACCCAAAAGAGACCTCAATGTGGGTACAAAGGGACATCTGTGCTCGGATGTTTACTGCAGCACAATTTATAATTGCAAGGTCATGGAAGCAACCTAAATGCCCCAAAACAGATGACTGGATGAAAAAGATGTGGTATATATACACAATGGACTATTACTCATCAATCAAAAATGACAAATTTGACGAATTTATAACAACATGGATGTACGTAGAAGAAACCATATTAGCAGAAATAAGTCATAAAGAAAAAGACAGAAACCAAATGGTTTCACTAATATATGGGATATAGTGAAAAAATAAACAAAGGACTTGAGGAAAAGTCAAAACAAGCTAAGCACCAAACTGAAGTGCACAACTTTGAGCAGGAGGGAAAAGGTGGGGGATGGGAGGGGAGGGGGGTAAACCCCTGGAATTACAATGTTGTGAAATTTATATATAAATAAATTAAAAATTTTTAATTAAAAAAAAAAGAACTTTCCTTGGGATGGTTTCCAAAGGGAGAATTGCAAGGAAAATAAAACTTAAATTTTGTGTTCGGACTAAAGTCAAGAACTGAAAAAGCTGGATGTTAAGAAACTGACTTCACTATAAAAATTGTGAATTCTGCTGTGCACGGTGGCACACACCTTTAATCCCAGCTTCAGAAAGAAGGCTGTGGCGAGGAATCACTTGAGTTCGTGGGCTCCAGACTACCCCGGGCAACATAGTGAGACCTGGTCTCAAAAAATAGTCAGGCGCGGTGGCACATGCCTGTAATCCCAGCTACCTGGGAGACTGAGACTGGGGATCACTTGAGTCCACGGGGTCACCCTGAGCGACATAGCAAGACTTAGTCTCAAAAAAAAAAAAAAGTGAATTTAGAATTTAGCGCTTTTAATTAAAAAAGATTAGGAAAAAGGAATGAATATTTGAAGTGAGATTTCACTTGAAATAACCCCCAGTTGAAATCATTAGATGTCAAAAATGAAAAATTGGCAAACTTGTGTCAGGGGTGAAAAGTGCACCCCCACCCAGGAGAGCTGGTGTGTATAGCATAGGAGAGCAGATCAGAGCATAGAATAGCATAGCATAGCATAGCAGCTGGAACTGTATGTTTGCTTCAAGGACCAGATAAAATCTGGGAGGCCTAGGAAATTCCCAAGTAAAACAGAGGGAGGGACAGCTCTAATTAGACCTGAATTAGGAGGAATGATGGACAGAAGATATGCAAAATGAAGAAGAACCCTCCTAGCCAGCCATAAGGGAGAAACCTGAACAATTCCATTACTTTGCAGTCTTGGGCCAGCTAACGGCTTTTCTGAGACAGTCCACGGCCTCTTCCAGTATTTATTCTGTCCGGTCACTTCCTAATAAACTTTGCTGTTGCTTTTATTCTGGTGCTTCATAAAATCATTTCCTCAAGACACCAAGGACCCTCTGGTATTGTGGTTGCCACAATCTAGGCTACTTTCCTACTCATAAGCTTAAGTGTGTGTATGCACATGCGTGTGCTGAAAGGCTGAGAGGAGAGCATTCAGGACTTTCCTGTTATTTTACTTCTCTACCCGTGAGAGACAAGCCTGTGGGAAGAGAGGGGGAGGGTGAGGAAGGAGGTGGGAGGGACATGGAGGAAGTAGGTAAAGTAGACAGAAAGGAGAATTTCTCCACTTAGAGCTTTTAGTAAAGCCTCCTTACGATCTACTGCCACCTCGTGGTCATGTCCAGCACAGGCAGGAGTGGCAGACAGTCAACAACTAAGACCTCAAGAAAGGAAACTTCCTAGAAATATTCTTCAGAAGTTTTCCCTGTGGAATCCACAGATAAGTTAATTATTGGGCCGGGCATTGTGGCGCATGTCTGTAAGCGGCAGCCTAGGAAGCCGCGGCTGGGGCCAGGGATCGTAGTTCGAGTCCTGCTGGGGGCACGTAGCCAGATCTAGTTCCAAAAACATAGCTGGGCATGATGGCGCACGCCTGTAATCTCAGCTACCTGGGAAGCTGAGGTTGGGGATCGCTTGAGTCCATGGTACCCAGGGCAACGTGAGCCTGGGGGGTCAATGTACAAAAATAGCAAGATCTATCTCCAAAAAAAAAGTTTATTATTAATCTTAATTAATTCATGTGCCCTGATTCTTCCTTAAATTGGGTTCCCTTTCACCATCTTACCTAATAACTACTTAAAATCCTTACCTTCATACGTAACACCCTCTCCTTGGTAATGAAACGAAGGGTGTTTTATTACCACTGGCTTATAGCTCTTTGATTCTTATCCTTGTACAAAATGTCTTGTCCTTGTCCTTTCAAATGATCTAAGTTGAAATGACATGAAAATAATTTGTACTCAATAAAATATATTTTGTTTCAAGCCGGGCATGGTGGCTCATGCCTGTAAGCTTTAGCCTATGAAGTCCATGGTACCCCGGGCAACGTGAGCCTGCGGTTCCACGGGCAAAAATAGCAAGCTCTAGTCTAAAAAAAAATTTACTCTCTTAGCAAATGTGCGATACAGTAGCATTGCTATGAATCACCATGCTGTAGAGAACATCCCCAGAACTTGTTTTATAGCTGCAAGTCTGCATCTTCCGATCTTCTTCACCCATCTCACCCACCCCCAGTCTCCTACCACTTGCAACCACAAATCTTGATCTGTGTTCATGAGCTTGTTTTATTTTTTCAAGCTCCCACATGTGAGATCATACTGTATTGTCTCTTTTATAAAGGATCCTTGTTATGCCAGGTAATCCAGGATGATTTCTAATTGCAAGATGCTTGATTTAATTTGTAAGGTAAATGAATGATTTGGCCTTCTGCCCTTAGCCTCTATGACCAGCACCTGTGATACTGTGCCTTCCCCATGTTTGTATATACCTGGCCCAATGGATGAGCACATGTGTAAGTGGGTTCACCTGGGCCTGGGAAGATGGCAACATGCAAGCTGGGGGAGGAAGCAGAGAACAGGAAAATGCCAGAGAGATCTTCAAAATCCCTGAGAGGGGTGGTCCCCTGCTCTGAACCCCCACCCAACCACCCATGCCTGCCTTCCTGACGGGTGTTTGTGTACTTGGTTTCCTGAGAGCATTAAAGCATATGAAACAGATCCAGGGCTTCAGGACTCTGCCCATCTGCTAGAACTGAAACAGGGCGACCAAGAAGGGACTTTTTAACTTAACTTGAAATACATACAGGCTTGCTTTTTTTTAATGAAGCAGGTTACTAGCAGTTACATTAACAATTGCCTTTAACTTGAAGTAGATACACCTATACCTGCTTCTCTTTTTAGGAAGCAGGCTTAAAACAGTTATATTAGCATTTTTACTGTACCTGCTTACTATTGATATGCAAACATTAGCTACCTGCTTTTTAGCTTTAAAAACTGCAGAAGAAAAAAACTTAAAAACGACAGTTTAAACTCTTGTGGATTTTTTTTACCATCCCCAGCCTTTTTAACTAAAATACCAAACCAATGTAAGATTATTAGTGCAGACTAATTTATTTATTTATTTATCCATCCATCCATCCATCCATCCATCCATCCATCCATCCATCCATCCATCCATCCATCCATCTTTGAGGCTAGGTCTCGCTATTTTTGCCCATAGGCTCTTGTTGCCTGGGGTACCAGACTCAAGCAATCCCCAGCCTCAGCTTCCCAGGTAGCTGGGATTACAGGCGCACACCACCACACCCAGCTATTTTTTTGGAACTAGGTTTCGCTACGGGCCCCAGGCGGCACTCGAACCACAATTCCTAGCCCCAGCCGCTTCGCAGGAAGCTTGCAGGCATGAGCCACCGTGCCCGGACTTTGCAAAGTTCCAGGCTTTCTCCATTGTCTTCTCTTTGCTTCCCAAGCTGCTCCACTTCTCCAAGGTGTTTTAAAAATTTTCCACAATTGCTGATGCACAAATCAGCTTTCCACATCCCTGGCCATCTCCAGGTACCAGCTCACTATGCCACCTTGCTGCAGTGCCACACTCTCCACCCCGGTCACTCTTCTGCCAGTCACCATGGCTCCTTGCCACCACCAGCTTATTCTTCCAGGGGACTTCTGCCCAGCCTGGTCACTTGGGCTACTCTTTACCCACCTGTCCTCTTCTCTCCTCTCCCCAAAAATCTATTTCCTCTAGTCCCTGCCTTTTTTTTTCCCCCTAAAAGCCAATGGCTCCAATTTTCTTCTACAAACCCTCTTGGTGATAAGTTTTCTCTTCCCCACCTGGCATTTGCAACAAAGTAAAAGTATCCTATCTTGTTTGTTTGTTTATTCAATCATTCATTCATTCATTCATTCATTGACTAGGTCTCACTATTTTTGCCTGTGGTACCACAGGCTCTCATTGCCCCGGGATACCACACTCAAGTAATCCCCAGCCTCAGCTTCCCAGGTAGCTGGGATTACAGGCGTGCCACCACGCCCAGCTATTTTTTGGAACTAGGTCTCACTACGGGCCCCAGGCGGGACTCGAACCGCGATCCCTAGCCCCAGCCGCTTCATAGGCTGAAGCTTACAGGTATGAGCCACCGTGCCGGGCCCATCCTATCCTGTTTATACCAGTACCCTTTTCCTGTTTACCTCTGTGTTTTTCAGACACAGCTAATGGCATCAATGCCAAAACTTCAATACTGTCCATATTGGGGTCCAGGCTTCAAGATGTAACTTGTTTAAAGAAAAGCGGGTTTCCTTTTTTTAAGTTCTCTAAACTTTATTAATATTCTCTAAGTTCTCTAAGTTTTATTACTATGCTCCCTGAAATTTCACTTGTCAATAACATTTCCAGCTATTACTATTAAAAGAATTATTATCTGATGCAGGGAGGTTTTTTAAATCACTTTATTGATATGGAAGCAACCGAAAAAGATGATCAGCACGGGAGTTTTGACCTGCTCCGTTTCCGACCTGGGCGGTTCACCCCTCCTTAGGCAACCTGGTGGTCCCCCACTCCCGGGAGGTCACCATATGGATGCTGAACTTAGTGCGGACACCCAATCGGCATAACGCACTGCAGCCCAGAACTCCTGGACTCAAGCGATCATCCTGCCTCAGCCTCCCGAGTAGCTGGGACTACAGGTGCGCGCCACCACGCCCGGCCAAAAAAGATGAACGGTACAAAAAGTTGTGGTGGGCCGGGTCTGTGGCACGAGTCTTTAATCGCACCCTATGGAGGCCAGGACTACAAATTGCTTGAGTCAGCGTGTTGGAGACTACCCTCGGGCAACATAGCGAGACCTAGTCCCAAAAAATAGTTGGGCGTGGTGGTGCGCGTCAGTAATCTCCCAGATACCTTGGCAGCTGAGGCTGGGGATTGCTTGAGTCCGTGGTACCCCAGGCAATGTGAGCCTGCCGTTCCACGGGCAAAATAGTGAGACCTGCCAGGCACGGTGGCTGGTGCCTGTAAGCTTCAGCCTATGAAGCAGCCGGGGCTAGGGATCGCGGTTCGAGTCCTGC
>PVHY01030323.1:0-13518 GCA_004024945.1 Uropsilus gracilis
TCTGGCTTTTTGTATAGAAGTAGAACATAACCATTAGCATAATCCATTCCAGCTTATCCAAGTTGCCACAAGGGGCATGAGTTTATCTTTTTTGATCTCTAAGTATCATTCCACTGTGTAAAAGGAAGAAACAAACTACTCACTCAAAAAGATAATATGCCCAATAAACAGTATACTACTATTTGAATTGTTTATTTCTTCCTTTATTTTGATAATAAAATGAGGAGAGATAAATACAAGTCTTGTTTTTGCATTACCCTGTGTCCACAGTTGTGGTTACCTCAGTTGCTTGTACATGTTGTCACAATGGTTTAGCCACGGTTCACTGATACCCCTTCAATTTCCAATGTCTGCTTATATTTGTATGACTTTGTCTCATTACGATCTCTGCAACTGGTATTTGTAATTTTTATTTAGAATTGCTTTCCCCCATTCCCCTGTAATTTGTATTGTTTTAGTGCCTGCAGACATTTTCTTTGCAACAAGTTAAAATTATCAATCACATGCATTCATGACACTGATCTATTTTCATTGTGATTGAGGTCAGTTTTATCCAACACATTGTCAGATCCTATGAGATAGAACATTCATGTCTCTTTTAAAGGTTTCAATTAATGAACTTCATTTAGACCTGGAGTGAAACAGTAACTCTCATAAAATAAGGTTATATATAATCAGTTAACATACATGAGTAAAGAGAGATACCCTGTACCCACATTACCTCTAGAGGTGGTTATATACTATGAAATTACTTGCTTGTTCATAGTTCATATAACATAGTTACCCTCATTGTTGGATTATATATATATATATATATATATATATTAACAAAATCTGAATTATTTTTGTTTTATGTATTATATAATTAATTATAAATATTTATATTTATATAATTAGTGTCAGGCACAGATTTTATTTTCAAATTTTTAAAAGAAAATTTCCAGAATTAAAATAAAAAACATTTCCAAATTTATTTATTTCAGGAAAATGGGCCATTTTTATCACAATTTTCAAGTGTACAATCTGTGACTGTTACATGCTTATGTGTGGTGTATGTGACTGTGCTGTTAACTTGTGTGGGAGGGTATCTGCATTTAGCAAATTTAATTTCAAATGCAAAGATTTTATGAAACTGAATTTTATTTTCTTCAATATTTGCTTGCATTTTTTTCCCTTTTTATTTTCCAGATATTGCTAGAAGAAACTTTGGTAAATATTTGTGACATTTAATCACATAATCCCTCAAAACTGCTAGTATTTCCTGTCTTTTCATCTATTTTCTATTCATTGTTTGATCATCTCTAAGGCTTGTTTAAAATGTTTGCTCTCCTTCCTGTTATCAAGCTTTCATTTAAATAAATTGCTATTCCTACCTTTCATTTCTTAGTGATAAATGGAAAAGTATAGCTTCCATTAACGTATTTTAATAGGTACATAGCTATATTTTGTTTTTTGTGCATTTGTTCTAAATTCTCATTTAATATCTTCCTCAACACAATCATACCTATAGTTTATGCAGTTGATCTTGCAGTTTAATATTTCCATTTGAAGCATGCTTTCTTCATGTTTTATTCAAATTCTTTATATTTGTTTAATGATTTCTCCTTTTGTTATAACCAATGTGAACAATGTTTTTGTTTGAACTAAATTTTAAACCTCTATTTTAAATTGTCAACATTGCTGAAGATCCTGAAGTAGTGTCACTCCAACCTACCATCGTCACTACTTTTATTCAGGTCTTAAACTTTTCCTGTTGTGTGGCTCAATTAAGTGCTCACTTAGCCACTAGCTATAATGGAAACTGAACTCACAAAAATATCCTATTTTTTTTTTTTGAGAAAAAGTTTGTGATTAAAGGTTTCCAGAGGCTGGATGCTGTAACACTCCTCAAATTAGTGTTTATGTCTTTTTATTGGACTATACCTTTCATAGTAATGAGAGTTGTCTGCATATATTTAGTAACATGACAAAAAACATAAAACCTAAATGTGAATAATAAAATTCCAAGTAATATCAAAACAGAGCAAGATTTTTAAGGGGTATCCATTAAAACTGTTGTCCCCATAAGTTTTCTCAATTCAACAGTCTTGTTTTCTGCTTTTTTTTTTTAACTTTTTAAGAAATACTCTGCTCAAAATTAGTTCTTATTCATTATTGTGTATGCTTCTCTGTATTCATATTGGTATAATTTTCAACAATGAATATTTAGCATATATTAATTTTCTTATGTTATTCATGATATTTACATTTACCTCTTCATTTACTTTTTCAGAAAATCCTGTGGCAAAAAATGGTAATTTTTTAAAAAGTTCATTCCTCCTAGCAGTCAAAATTAATACTATTGTGATGTCTTATCATTCATGACCTTTTTAGCTGTATTCATTGGCCACTTTTCTTCTCCTGGATCTCCACCCTTCTTTCCATTTCAGTTTCTTAACTGTCCATTTTTCCCCAATCCCTCTTCATCCACTCCATAGTATGTGTCCCTGTCAATATTTAGGCTTCTTCCATTCCCCTGTTCATTTTGCTGTGATTTCCTAAGAAGTTGATGAGATAAAGATTATTTGTTTGATGGCTACATGACTTCAATACAGTTTGTCTTTCTGGAACACATTCAAAGGGAGGACCAGAGGTACACTTTCCATGTTGAGATCTAATTAATATTTTACAGATACCTTTCTAACCTTAGCACATGATAGAAAACTCAGTGTTTTGAGTGACCATGAAATGAACATTTTCCTTTTAAGCCTCTGTAAATTCATCCTACCTGTTTTTCAATGTCAAGTGAAATTGAAACTCATTCTTCCATACATTACCTACAATTATAATATATTATATATATATATGTTTTTCATAAAATTCCTGCAATTTTCTTCTATATATACAGATTTAACAAGTGAATTCAATTTTTGACATTCATGACACAAATTATATTTTGGCAAATGTAAAATCCAAATAAATATCTATATAAGGATCTTAGGTAGCAGAGATTATTCAGTGTTTACATATTTCTCAATTCTCGTGTTCATTAACAAGACACCTGAAACAATTGTGCAGTATGTCCCCAAAGATCTATTATTACAGCACAAATAGAACATGAATACCCTCCTGCTATGATGTTATATCAACGATAACTTTTATTTCAATTAAAGATCATCTGTATCATGCTTTATGTAAATAAAACTGAAGATAGTGCTGGCTAACTAATATTCTCTCTCACCTTTCATTATTTCACTTGTTTTTAAGAACCTCTTGTATATGATTGTGTGTAATTTGTTCTAATAAAAGCAGAAATCTCTATGGGAGGACAATGATTGATGTATTTTTGACCAAAGGGAGTTATATTTTATTTACATGATGTCATTTCTGATCTCAGTCCCATTGATCCCATAGTGGTGTATGAATGGCATTATATTCCTTCATAAGACATATGCCCTTTGAACATGTTTTTTCAATTTTCAGTAAGAAATGCTACTCGTTATGTGTCAAGAAGTAACCATGAAAGATTTTGCATGTTTCTGTGCATTGTATTGTGTTTATTGTATTATTTGATCAATTCCTCCTATATTTTGTCTGTTTCAGTATCCTGATCCTTCTATATTTTATCGTTCCCTTTTAATCCACTCCAGGGCATACTTTCCCTATCATTATTGATTTTTCTTGGTTTCTGGGGATTTGCTTCTGTTTCACAAAGGGACTGGTGAGATGAAAGACTGAACTTGTGAACACATAGTTCCCTTTAGTATTTTTAAAATACATATAGCAATAGGAAACTCACTCATTCCATTGTATGGGGTCCATGAATGTACAAGTTATATCATCTTGATTTAATGAGAAAAGACTTTAAAACAGTGAGCAAAGTTTGTGCATCAATTGTTCGTTTTATATCATTGGGTGGTTAAATTTACCTTGAGACTTAATCTTCCCTGACTCTTGTACACATCACACAAGTTTTTACAGGTATACCTTATATCTCTAAAAACTTGGACTGAGCTGTATAGACTCTTCCTCTGACTACATACAATATATTAGTTCACATTTTTGTTTGTTTACTTCCATTTTGAATGACTCAATATATTTACAAAATGAATTTACTAATTCTTGATGAAGCATTTTATATCAAAAGAAGTGTGCAATTATGTATTTCTTACTCTCAATGATACAGTGAAAATCATGGGAAAGAATGACCTTAATGTGTTACCAAAGATATCTCCCATGACACAAACACAATGCTTGATCTTGAACTTCCTTCTTCATAATTTTTTCATTGACAGTTTTTACCTCAAAAAGTAATGTGATTTATAAATGTGTCACTTTAGTATTGTAGCTGGAAATATATGGTAGTGGTAGAGAAGAACTTTGTAATGATGGGTGATTTTAATTTTTCTCTAACATTTCTCTGTTTAAGTGAGGTATGGTATGAGGTTTATATTATCATTTTATTCCAAGATATATTGATGACCTATTGCAAAACCAGTGATTTATATATTGCTCACCAGAGACTGAGTGATGCTGTGGTGACTTGTAAAATGTTATTCACACTTGCATTTTCTTTTTACAACAAGGGATGATGAAAATCAAACAAATTTCTTCAGTTAGAATAGATAGTTTTGAACTGTATTGCTCTATGCCTGAGAAGTGTTTAAGACTTACCGCAAAGGAAAGTATTAAAGTTTGAAAATTGTGTCCTCTCTCATTTCTGACATGCCACTGTGATCTCAGTTTGGATTGTATTTTCCTTTTATTTTAACAATTTGTGTGAACAACAGCAAGGTAAATCTTGTTAATTTATTGTTCTGTGTGTTGGTAGCCATGATTTCATCTTGTAGCTGCACCATTCTTTTCAAGATCTATGTTTTTTCTAAACTTTAATAGAAATATTTACATGATTTTAAAAATCAAATCATGTTTCCAACTGCATATGCCATGTCCATCTGATATTTATGGTTCGGATTTACTGATATTTTTATTTTCTGTCTTGTTATAAACAATGAAGATATTATTTTTGTACAATGTAACTGTTACTAAACAGGTACCACTAAGTATTGTCATTTTTGAAAATGGTGAATGTGAAACCTTGTTCATGATAGCTCAAGTATTTAAGTTACATTCTTTCGTTGCCACTTTATCCTCATTTATCTTCCTCTTTTGGAACATTTAGATGAAAACAATTTCAGTTAGACAATAATAAATTAGAAAATTACCTAACACAATATTTTGTAGTTATCATTTGAGAGTAATATTAAATATGGAGGCCTAAAAATAAAAAACTCTGCAGTATCTATAAAAGCATTGTGTCAAGATCCTCTAATTTAATTTTTTTATTATTTAACCATCAATACTTTTAAATCTAGAATTTACAGTTTTCATCAAAATTAAGGCCACTTAATTAAATTTGCATATTGATAAGTACAAATTTAACTAATCTTGAAGGGAGGAGGGATAGTTGAAAGGTAGTCATATGATCTGCTAGCCTTTAAATGTTTTCTTAATTTGGTGTGTTTACATGTCTGCCCATTTAATTTTGGGTAAGAATAACAAATGGACAAAAGTGAACTTTTAATGTCTATATGCGTATATGTTTGTGCTTGTGTGTCCTTACATGATGATGTGGTGGTGGGTATTTGTAAGTCTGTGTGCGTGTTGTGGGTGCATGTGTTTGTCAGTGTTTGATGTTTATTCATGTCCTTTTTATGATGTTTAATTACACAAATGGATTAGAATTAAATTGGAATAAATTAGGATATCCTTTGCATTTTCCCATGATATTTACCTTATTCTCTCTAATTTGTTTTCAGAAAGACCTAAAACAAATAAAGGTACATTTCTAGAAATTTATTACTGTCATCCCCAATAAAATGACTGATTCATTTTCTTAATATCATTCCCTGTTTAATCTGCTTTCATTCCATTGACTAACTTTTCTGCCCTTTACTCACAATTAATTGATTATGGACTTCTGTATTGTTTCCTCATTTCAATTTTTCAATTTTTATATTTTCCTGTACTTACTGTTTCCAATCATACCATTCTTTCCCAATAAACATGGACTTTTCCTGTTTTCCCAAAATTTGCTATTATTCAAGAAATACACTAATGCAATGAATGAATATTAGATTACAAGGAAGGAATATGGTTTCCATTCAATAAATCTTTTAAAAATATATTTGAAAGTAGGAATATTGTTACTCATTTCATGTAAAGGACCCCATTAATATAATAGTGATACTAGTCTAAACTAAAGAGATGAGCAATGATTCCTAGTATCAAGAGTGAAGCTTGTTCAACCACTGTTTTCAAGATCTGTGCAAATTCTGTTATCATTCAGTGCTTGTTGACCTAGAGCATCAACCTTTTACTACCATAGAAGACAATAACCAGGTTTTTCTATGATTCAAATATTTTCCAAGAATTTTCAAGAAAAAACATTATATGCCATTTAACTCTTGTTTCCATTTTACATTAAAATATGTATTTTTTATTGTGATAGCAGTAACATTTTATATGATTTAGAAGTTTTGGATAATAACCTTTAGGTCTATGTTACCATACCACCCTCACCACCAAGGTGCCCATATTTGATCACTATAGTCCATTGCACCCCTTCCTCATTTTGCATTCCCTCCTCTACTGGTACTTTCAGTTAGAGTCATATTTTTTGAGTTTGACTTATTCAATTTGGTTTTCCTTTTTTATTTCCACAAATGAGTAAAGCATCTGGTATTCATCTTTCTTTTGTGACCTATTTAAGTCAGTATGAACTCTCCAGCTTTTTCCACGTGTGGCAAAGTAACAAAATAACATTGTTATTTTTTAATAAATGGGAAGTCCACTATGTGAGTGTATGTGTTTGTGTGAGTGTGTGTTATTCTTAAACACTCTGGCTTAATTGGACATTTAGTTTGTCTCCATAATAATTTTTCTTTTAAAATCAATGTGAAGAAGATTTTGGTAAGTTCTGCCTATGTATTTCCTTGCATGCCTGGTGATTATTTTATCTTTTTCTTGTAATTTTCTCATCCACTACAAAGATTTCCTGAACCCAACATGCATATATTTTTCTTTATTTTTTTCTGATATTCCACCTTTATTAATGAAGGTTTCCATCAGCGTTTATGTTTAATTCTCACCCACCATTATTTCTCCTTTGATTTATCAGGTTTTGGAATTCATTAAGACATCATTTTAAGTAATTTTTTAAAATGTTAGACTCTGAAGTACCATTATTTTTAATAAGACCAGTGAAAAAAATTTTCTAAGATAACCGTTGTTAGATTTAAACACAATGATTATCTAACTATTTAATCCACTTCATGGTTTTCACTGGGATAGGAACTGAACTTCATTACTAATTGACAAAAAACTGTCAATTTAATGCAAAATTGGGAGATATATTTCAAAATAAAATGTACAGATGACCAATAAACACATGAAAAGATACTCAACTTCATTAATCATTAGGAAAATGCAAATCAAAATCAAAATGAACTATCATTAGTTATCTGTCAGAATGGCTATAGTCTAAATAAGAGTTAGAAATCCCAAATGTAGAGGAGGACATGAGGGGGGAAAATGCAAATTAATGTAGAACATGGAATATACAGGCAATAATACCATATTGCAAATTTTAAAATTACTAACAATAAATGGGAGTCTGTAAGGGTCATTTCGTGCTATATACAAATAATGTGCTATTATGTTGTGCAACTCAAAGTATTTTAATGTTACATGTAAGTTGCATGGCAATAAAATTGAATAAATATAAATAAAGGAAATGAAAGTTTGAAAGTGGAACAAAAGAAAATGATTTACCATGAGTACTTAGAATAGTATAAACTTAAGAAGAATAGGATTAAAAATAAGAAATATTTTATGATGTTGAAATAGTCAATAGACCGCAACAGACAATATTAGGAGAAATCTCCATAGAATGTAAACTCAAGCTGTATAAGACAAAATTGACAGGAGTTAATAAGGGTGTATTGACTGAGGAGTACAATTAACAATTTTGTCCTAGTATTCTATGTGGTAAATAGATTAAAGAAACACAGAAAATAGTTTTTGATATACATCATAAAGATGTAAAAAAGATTTTCATGTCATGTGTCCATACAGAGGATAACAAAAATAAGAAAAGTTGAAATCATTTTGTATGTGTTTCAGACCACAGCAAAATTAGTATAGTATTCATGAACCTATACTCTAATAGAAAGTTTAATAAAGGTACCCAAACACTTAGAAATATATAATGCACTTAGAATGAGTTATGGGACAAGGAAAACAATACATTGAGCTCAGCAAACAATTGAAGGAAATACAATTAAATTGTTACTGACCATACTTAGTAAAAGTGGGCAACCCTAGAAGATATGTCCCAGCCCCATGCTCACAATGTCTCACTACTAATTGAAGTAAGAGATTCTCTTACATGCCAAGGTGAGCAGCCTGACTCCAGCACTAGCAGTGGATGACCCAGGAGTGGACATAGCTTGAACTGTAAATTTTTACATTTTCCCCTCTCCAGGAGCAAGAGGGACATGCATTCCTCAAACATCTCACAATGCGGATGCAACCACAACACCAGCTGTATCACCTCGGGACATAGGTAAACTTTCTTCTCTTTATTTTTTTATCCCTTATTAGATAGGTAGGCAATTTCAACCACTCACTCTCAACAAGGGACAGCTCAAAGAAACAATACGTAAGGAAACAGTAATTTAAATGAATATATAGACCAAATAGTTCTAACAGACATTTATAGGACAAAAAAACCCTTAATGCATATTTTTCCAAGCACATACAACTTGCTTTCCAGATTCAATCATGTTCTGAACCACAAGGCAAAAATTAGCAATTATATGAGATAAAATTCAAAACAAATATCTTTTCTGACCATAAAGGCATCAAACTAGAAATCAACAAGGAAAAAAAGTAAGGAACACCCACAGTTCATTACATTGGATAACAAGCTATGCAAAGATCACAAGATACTTAAGGAAATCAAGGCTAGATAAAAGATATATGTGAGATGAATGACAATGAGGACACAACTCTTAGAAAACATGAAACACAGAAAATCAGTAATAAGAGAAAAGTAGAGAGTAATTTAAGCCCACATCAAGAAACACATAAGAAATCAAAGAAAGACACTAATATCCATTTCAAATAACTAGAAAAAGAACAAACAAACAAACAAAAAACCAATTGTAGAAGGGAGGAAATAAAAATCAATCAGAAATAATTGACATAGAAATAAAGAAGACAATCCAAAGTCAAAGAAGACAGAAACTGGTTCACTGAAAAATTAAATAAATAGCCTGACCTCTGGCCAGAATCCCAAAGTTATAATGGGAGAAAGCTCAAATTAAAGGGGCCATAAAGGAAAGAGGAGAAATTAAACAGACACAACATAAATTCAGTGAATTTTCAAAGTTTTCTGTGGACATTTAATTTAGGCAACTGATATCTGCTCTGATAACCAATAAAAAACCCCCTATGATTTCATGTCCTGAGGTATTATAAGCCTTACAAATTTTGCATGTAACAAACACTGCAACTGAACTTATCCTATATTATTCAATAATTTCTATTATTCTTAAGTATAAGATGCAAATATAAGAGGATAACAAGAAAAGGGGCAGGAAAATTTGATATGATGAAATATTAAAATCATTATTAAAAATAAATTATATTAATTATATTTCTATATTTTTAGTTCTAGGAACAAACTATTTATAACCTTTAAGACATCAAGATAGAAAGTTTATGGTATCTTATTGTTTACCATAACATTAATATGATATTCTCGGTTTTATCTTTTCATCAGCTCATGGAAAACCAGGTAATGTCTTAAAAAAAAAGTCAGATAATATTTTAGAGATCATCTTTTCTCTTACATTCTCTCATTCTTTCTGTTCTTGTCCACTTTCTTCTTTTCATACTGGAATCAGATATGCCTGATGCCTGACTGCTTTTGTACTTTCAGATCTACTCCAGGTTCTCTTTTATCTTTTCTCATTCCTCCTTTTCTTTATTCCATTTTGATCCATCTCGTACCTATGCAGCAAAAGCTTGTTAGCTTTATGGTAAGGCTACTTAGAGGTGTTAATTTACAAGACCCACTGCGGTGTCCATCAGAGTTTTATTCCGGATAATGTTTTTGAAGTTTGCTCCTTATGGCTTTGTGCTTCCAATTTGGTAAGTGCTTGTTCTACCTACTGCATTGCTTCAACTTTTCGTAATAGGGTGAATGATTCATTGAAGAAGATCATTATCATTCTAATACTCACTTTCAAGAAACTTGTCCACACTTACCATTACAGCAAGTTTTATTCTTGAATTTCTAGGTTTGAATAAAATTATATACGAAGCATATGTATGTTGTTCAGAGAAAATGGCATTAAGGTTTGCTGAAAACTGAATGAACTGACATTTCTCTCTCTCTTTTTTTTTTGTATTTCAGAAGTTTTTGTAATAGAAAAATATAAGTTCCGTTAACCATTTCTATATGTGTTCACAGAATTTGGGTGCATGTATCAAATGTTCTTTTGTATTTTGTTCTTTTATTGTCCTTGAAGCAAGCACATTCTTCAAATAAATTTTTATTTACATTATTGTGTTTAGAATTCTTTAATCTCCCTAACTACATATGATGCAGTTCTTGAACTTGCATTTAAATATCACTTATTATTAATACTGCAAGCTGTTTGCTATGTATACTATTTGTGCATGAGCCATTTTCACAATGAAACCAATTATGTACTTCAGAAGCTAAGGAAATTTAAATGAAAACTTTCATACTTTGGAAAAAATTGAGTGAACTTTTTTTCCACAGAAATATTTTTCAAAGGAGTCTATAGACATCACAATTCAAATTTATGCCACAATTAAAACTATAACATTGTGCTGTATACAACAAAGTCATTCACAGGAATCTCTATATCACATCATTTCATGTCATTTTTAAAGTATATGATTTTTTATTGACAACAAGGTGTGTGTGGAATTGAAGATACAAAACCTCTGACCAGTGTGATGGATGTTGAAATACATGGTTTCAATCTCATAAGACTGAATCAGCTTGAACTAAGAGAAAGCCATAGACAGATTTTAAAGTTTATGGTTTTCTTTACTGATAGTGTACATTCATTATGAATGAATGTTAGTTTTTTTTTTTTCATTTTTCCTATGAGTGGGAAGAAGGAAAGTCATTTCCACTAACATATTTCAGTTGGTGCTTAGTCATGGTTTTATTTGCTTCTTGAAGCTTTGCCTTCAGATATTAATTAACATCTTCCTCAGTGCCATCATACACATGATTCATAAAATTTATCTTGATGTTTAACATTTTTCAAGTTAAAAATTCCATTTTAAATTATGCTCAATAATCAGAATTACTCCTCTATGACTTCCTCTATAGATGTAAATTATACAAATATTCTTTTGTTTTATCAAAACATTAGTCTTACACTTCTAAAATTCTCAAAGTTCCTGACTGTGAGTTTTTTTTTCACCAGCATATGAGCCGTCATTTGACTTTACAATCACTGTCATTATTATTCATTATTTGACTCCCCCCCCCCGAAAACAGTTGTATTAGTGCATTTGATCTCTCCTTGATAATATTTGATGTACATTGGAGAATGTACACTCATTTGGAGAGTAAAAAATTTTGTGGTTCTTTATTAAAACAATCTGATTTGTTGCTTAAGCCATTACTTCCTTATTTACTTTTAGTCTGCATGATCTATCTATACAGATCAATGGAATGTTATGATTTCCTACCATTATTGAATTGCTGATATCTTGGATATATTTTACACTTGACCATTATATAGTGACGGTCTTTGTCAATAATAACTTTTTCTAAGGTAATTTTCTTTTCTTATGCTGTCTTTAGTTTCACTATTAATAAAATTTTGGCATCAATAAGTGTTTAGAAAAACTTGTTGTTTCATTTTTTTTTAAACAGTTTACACTATGTAGGCATGGTTCTTTGTAAAAGTTTTCATTTGTAATGCCATCTGGTCTTGGTCTTTCTTCCAAATATACTTGCTACTCTTTCAACTTTCATGTTTGTGATCAGTTTTCATTTCATATATTTCTTTCTTTGCTAGTTTTCATAGATTATATTAATTCAAAATCTATAGCTTATTCAAGGTTATCAAATTTATTGGTATTAGTTAATAGTGGTCCTTTATGATATTCTATATTTCTGTACTGTATGTTATTTATCCTATTTTATTTGTGATTATTTTTATAAATATTCTCTCTAATAGCTTACTTATTTTATCTTCTAATAAAGCTATCACTTAGTTTTATCTATTTCTTTTTTGTATATTCTTTTCATGTCTATGTATTCCTGCTCTTCTGACCCTCCTGTTCTTTCTTTCTACTAAATCTAGTAGACTTTTTGTTTTCCCCTTTTTTAAATTTTTAAGTTAACATTAGACACTTTATCTGGATTTTCTTAATTTTTAAGATAAACCTTCATTGCAGTTAGCTTCTCCCCCAGGATTGCTTTTGCGCTTATATTCGGTAGCTTGTATCAAGTGTTTATCCATCTCAAGGTATTTCTAAATTTCTGCTGTGATTTCTGTTTTATCTACTTGCTATTAAGCTTCAAATTGTTTAGTCTCAATGTTCTCATAGTTATCATCTTCTGTTTCTTTCTTTTTTAAAAAATACTTTATTTATATATGAATTTCACATCTCTGTGATCTATGGGGTTCCCCCCTCCCCGACCATTCCCACCCTTTCCCATCCCCTCCCCCAGGTCGTGTACTTCACTTTGGTTGTTGGCTGTTTTGATTTTTCTTCATGGATTTTTATTTATCTTTCCCATGTCCCATATAGTAGTGAAACCATTTGGTTTCTGCTTTTTATTTTTTTGCTTGTTTCTGCTAATATGAATTCTTCTAAGTCCATCCATGTTATCATAAAATCATCTAATTTGTCATTTTTAATTGATGAGTAATATTCCATTGTGTATATATACCACATCTTTTTCATCCAGTCATCTGGGGACATTTCGGTTGCTTCAATGTCCTTGCAATTATAAATAGTGCCGCAATAAACATTCGAGTACAGGTATCCCTTTGTACCAACGTCGAAATCACCTTGGGGTAAATTCCCAGGAGAGCAGTTGCTGGATCAAATGGTAATTCCATTTTCATTAATTTGAGGGCCCTCCATACAACTTTCCATAGAGGTTGGACCAGTTTACATTCCCACCAGCAGTGTACAAGTGTTCCTTTCTCTCCACATCCATGTCAGCACTTGTTGTTATCCATTCTTTGGATGTGGGCCATTCTTACTGGTGCAAAGTGGCATCTCACTGTGGTTTTGATTTGCATTTCCCTTATTGCTAGTGACGTTGAACAATTTTTCATGTGCCTGTT
The DNA here is from genome assembly GCA_004024945.1 of Uropsilus gracilis. Classification (NCBI taxonomy): domain Eukaryota; kingdom Metazoa; phylum Chordata; class Mammalia; order Eulipotyphla; family Talpidae; genus Uropsilus; species Uropsilus gracilis. The sequence goes on from PVHY01030323.1 coordinate 13,401, forward strand.
GATGATTTATATTTTTCTTTGGAGAAGTAACTTTTTAGTTCTTCACCCCATTTTTTGACTGGGCTTCCTGTTTTGCTTTTGTTTAGTTGTGTGAGTTCCTTGTGGATCTTCATTATTA
>PVHY01030324.1:0-13516 GCA_004024945.1 Uropsilus gracilis
TGGTTGTTTTCATTTTTTATTTGTTTGTTTGATTTTCCCTATATCCCTCATATAAGTGAGACCATCCTGTACTTCTCTTTTTCTTTTTGGCTTATTTCTGCTAATATGAGTCTTTCTAGTTCCATCCAGGTTGCTGCAAATGACATGTGTTTGTCCTCCTTGATGGATGTGTAGTATTCCATCGTGTGTATGTACCACAGCCACCTTAGTTCTTCCAGCAGAGTGAGCCTGTCTTGCGTGACCTCATGTCATTCTAACACTGACTACACTGCCTGTGTGTCACACATGGTCATGTCATGTGTTTCCCCCACTAGACTTCAAGTTCATTAACATCAGATTCACAGGTGTCTTCATCTTCACGTCCTGCATTGTTTCTAGGTCAGGACTTCGCATAGCTCTGGACATCCACTCATGGATGCTTGTAATCTTCTCGGGTGGAATTTCACCCACAGAATGTTCTCGTACACACAGCACGGGGCACCTCTCCTTCCTTTGGTTAAGCCTAACAAAGGGAAATTAGGATCGGGTTTAATACATATTCATCGCTAACTTGACATACATTTTGTCTTCTGAGAGTTGCCGCATAATCAGATGCAAGTGGGGAAGCATGAATGCTCCCTCTTTTGATTTTATTTTGTTTTTTTTTGTTTGCTTTAACTTAGTCTGCTCCCTTTATGCCAGTGTGCATGAGAGAAGAGATCATTTTGGGATGTGAATTCTGCCTTGATACAGTCTTTGAGGTGGCTGATAGGAAAATTTGGCACAGGTGTGTGATTCTTCTGCTAATTTAAGCTGCTTTATTAAATTCAATGCTGATGCAAATGAAAACTCCTGAATTAAAAAGTTCTTCAAGTTAGAAATATAAAAATGAAATCTATCTGGATTAGTCCTCCTAAAAGCTAAGTGATGACACGCAGTGAGTAACTCAAAGAGCCATCGTGACCTTGTTGGAAGCTAGAGAAGATGGGATTTGTTCCAACATGACTCCAGCAAGCATTTCTCACACACAACTGTGATGAAAATGCCTTAATTTGGACTGGAATGTCAGGGGCCTTTGGGAAGGAAAGATAAACAGAATTGGAAAGCAGTAAACTTGCTTTTAGTCCAGTTTATTGAGGTTTAATTTACACACAGTAAAACTCATCCTTTTCATGTATAGGGTATGATTTTTGGCAGACATTTATAGCTGCATGACTACCCTAAGAGTCAAGAAACAAAGCAGTCCCAGCACTTCCAAATGCCCTTGCTTGCTTCTTTGTTCTTAACCCATGTTTTGGATACCTACTTCTTTTTATCTCTATCAATTTTATTTTTTCAGAGGTTTTTAGATAAATTTTGAGATAGGGTTTATATCAAACTGTTTTTTATTTTGAGATAGTGTTTATATCAAGCTTCATATATATAATATATAATATAATATATACATATATTTCACATCTTTGTAATCCCTGGGGTTCACCAAACTTCTTCCCTCCCTGACCATTCCCACCCTCTCCCACCTCCCCACCCCCAGTTGTACATTTCAGTTTGATTGTTAGCCTGTTTTTACTTTTCCTCCTGGTCTTTGTTTATTTTTCCTATGTCCCATATATTACTGAAACTATTTGGTTTCTGTCCTTTGTTCTTGATGGCATTCACTTTGTGTGGATTGAATTTCCTTTCTGTTGAAGCAAGTGGCAGTGATTCTGATAGTGGGAGTAAGGAACTACCCCCTTTTTAATTCTTTTGCTGAGGGTTCTTCCGCCTATACACAAGCAGCTTCCCAGAGATCAAACCTTAGTAATAAGGGTAGGCGTAGAGGTTTATTTACAGATAGGGGGAAGCAAACTAAAAGAATCTAATAGCCCATACCCACACAAGTATCCCAAACAGAAAGGAATCCCACTTCCGCTCCTCTGGGAGCTGCATGGGGCTTACCTCAGACTTAGGGTACTTCTGGTTGAAAACACCAGGTTATGACCTTGTCTCCTGATCCCCTGTCACTCCAGTTAGCACTGCGTGAATCCCACCAATACCGGGTCTGTCCAGGTTGCACTTCACCAGGGTCAGCTCTCCTCCACCCTCACACAGCTCCTGAATACTAGGGGATCTGAATGCCAGGGGAGCCCCAAAGGACTCAGCTCCTGGGTCCTTCACCTCCTGAGGCCAAAGCCTCCGTGCCTGATGCCCATCTCCGCTCCCCTTCCCCCAAGTCTGACCCCCGTTTCTACTCCCTTTTATCCTTTTTCTTGCTCCCTCACCCCTCATGAAACCAGTACCCCGATTCACAAGCACACACCCCTCTGGTGGTCCATCTCCCCTCCCCCACCTTGGGCCATCATTCCAAGGCCCTAGATTAGCATATTCCCAAGTCTGCTTATACACAACATCCAGGTAAAGGAAGGAAGTACCCTAATCTGGTTTTAGGTCGTTCCAAGCTCTGTGTTTTTCAGACACAGGTAAAGGCAAGGCCTAAGTTTTTCCAACAAATAACACGGCCCATGTTGGGATCATGGTTTGTTTGTCCTCTCTATTGTTGAGTAATATGACATCGTATAGAACCTACCTTGGTTTGCTTACTTGTTGACCGGTTGAGGTACATTTGCTTTTAGTCATGGGTGATCATGGGTTGTCATTCCGCGTTTGTGTACAGGTCTGCGTGTGATGATGAGGCTTCATTTCACTTGGGTAGGTAAGTGGGATCGAACCAAGGTCTTTGGTTCATAGGTTCTGTTTAGGTGATAGCATCTTTAAATGCACAAAGATCGTGATATGTTTTTTCCAGGAAGCTATTTCTGAAAAGAAAATCATGACGAGTCATGATTACGAAGGTGAGTAGAGTCACGGATCACCTGTAGTAATAGATGGTCTCACCATTGTCATTTGGCGTCAATACACATTGTTTTAGCTTTGTAGTCGATTTGTCTTCCTAACAGCACTTTGCTCTGAGCTGATGGTTGAATTAGTCAGTGGTCCCTGGGGAACCCCCAGGGTTGCAGCCAAGGAGAAGGCTGAAGGCCAGAGAGAGGGGATGTGTGTCCGTGTGGCCCCCAAAGTGGATAACAAGCATGCAGACAATCGATGGACGCCTACGGTATTCTAATAGCTGGATAACAACGGCCCTATTTTGCTTCTGCAAGATATTGATTTTTCCCCCCATCAGAGTGCAATATGATTTAAGATCCTCCCCATTTTTTAGAATGAAAATGTGAAATTCAATTCTTCCCAAAAGGTCTACCCCAACTCAGCCAAGTCCTGGGTACCTCATCAAAGTCCATCAGCGAATGTCCATGGACTGCCTACTGTCTCTTTCTCTGCTCTTCGAGGGTTGCTTGGGGAGAGTTTGGACTGTGAAAAATTGGGTTTGTCCTCAAGGGGGATCGATTTTATTAATTTTTAATTAATTTATTAATTTAATTTATTAATTTTTAATTAAAATCGATTTTATTAATTTATTAATTTTTTAAGGGAAGTGAGGTTTGTAGAAGAGGCGGTGAGTTTGTAGAAGAGGCCAGGTAGTCTGTCACTGTGGGCTGCGGTGAGTGGACATAGGCCTGAGGACTTTAGCAGCACAGAGGAAGGGTACTCATGTGCAGGACATTAGTTAAGGAAAGGCTGGCAGAAGGGATGGACAACTACAGGTAAGCACTGCTGAAATAATTACCAGGAAGGTCTCAGCTTCCTGATCTCTGTTGCACCCCCAGTGCCTCACGTGGCCTCTCACTCCTCACGTATCTAGTGATATCTGATATGCAAGAGTTTACTTTTGCACCCCACTTTGCACCACCAGATTGTAAGAATGAAACAGGCTTATTGAAAAAGGTTGGATCTAGCATGATTCCTTCTAGCTCCATCCATGTTGCTGTGAATGACTTAAGTTTGTCTTTTTAGATTGATGAATACTATTCCATCTTGCACATAGACCACAGCTTTCTGTACCATTTGTCTATTTTTGGACATTCAGTTGTTTCCATTGAAGCGCAGAGCGCAAGGGGCGGGGGATTGGGAGTGGGAGGAGCACAAAAGACTAAGAGGATGGTTCATGGGTGATGCAGTGGTGGGAGAACTCCGGGTTAGATAGCAAGGTAAAATAAATAATAGAAAGAGAAAGTAAAAAAAAAAACAAAGAAAAAGGCTAGAGCATTATAGATTCAGACAAGGAAATTCTGTGATCTCATTTGTAGCTGACTGAGTCAGTTACTGGCAAGTGATGTTTATCCCACTCTTCTTCCTACATCCATCCTTCCTCTCACACTAGCAGCCTTGCTCTTCTGTAGCTGGTTCATGTTGGTGAGCATCATCTCCCATCTCAGCAAATGAGTTCTTTGTCACCCTTCAGGAGGCTTCAAACAGTGAAGGAAGAGTAAAGATGGGGGGCTTTCTTCCTCCATGTACCTACCACCCAATCATATGTCAATAACGACAGCGGTCCCTGGAGAATACTTGGAGGACTCCTATGTAGACAAGGATGGAGGCATACCAGAGAGAGCAGGGAAGACTGAGGTCTGTGTTTAGAGTATTGCTGGAGCAACATAGAACAAGAAAGGGAGGGGTGACTGCCATTCATGGACATGTTGATGTTGATTGGAGGTCTCACCCCTGTACTGGGGCCTTGAGAAACCAAAGATTGAGCTGGAGAGAGGAGCAAGCATGACTGGTGTGCAGGAAGGCATGTTCTGCTTCTGTAGAATTCTAGGAGAAAGAGAGCTGAGACCCACAGGAGAATGCCTGAGTAGCAGATGCTTGCTTGCAAAGGGAGGCTCCATATCGCTAATAGTAGCCCCTGAAACTGGAGAGTGGACCATCCACACCACTCAGTAAAGGAGCTTGAGAACAAGGGACAATCTTGGTGACCATTCTGATAGAGTATGCAAGGTGGTGATTGTTACCTTGAGATGTGACTTCTGGATGTACATCACTGGAGCCCTGGTTGGGGGCGGGGGGGTGGGTAAACTGACTTACCTGTACCTCCATTGAGAAGATGCTTCTCTCTACAGCTGGCATTGGTGTTACCCAAAACACTTGCTCAGCCCCATCCCAGGTCCAAAGATGATATAAGAACTAGTACAGAGCTGGTATCTAGTTCTGTATGGAGCTTCATACATACAGATGTATGTATGTATGGAACTACATACAGAACTAGATACTGGATACAAGTTCTCTATGGAACTAGATACTTCCATACTTCTAGAGTTCAGAACATCTTCAGAATGGCAGCAGAAGCAAGTTCCTCTGTGCAAGTCTGTATTTGAAAGCAAAATCCATACCTCCTTCAGGTGCTACAGCTAGGATGGTGGATTAAGGGAGTTGCAAGGGAGGTCGTCTTTTGTGCAAGGTATGTGCGGACCTTGAGAAATAATCACTTCTCTTTTTTTGTATTCAGAACCAGGTCTGTAACCTGTTTAAAGCACCAGCAAGCAGCTATCAATCTTTGCAGATGGCCTGATCATATGCATAGAGAACCTTAAAGATGGCTGGAAAACAAATCAGAACAACTCAGTTCAGCAAAGTAGACGATTACAAAATCAATACACAAAAATCAGTTGACTTCCTACACAAAAGCAGTGAAGTAGAGGAAAAAATTGATTAAGTGATCCCATTTATAATTATTATAATTATTATTCCATTGTAATAATTTGTAACTATACCAAAAATATTGAATAACTAGGAATAAGCCTAACAAAGGAGATGAAGGACCTCAATGAAGACAGCTATACAACATTGTTTTAAAAAAAATTGAAGAAGGCATGAAATGGAAATATAGTCCCTGTTTTCCAAATATCCCAAAGATATATCCCATACATTGGAAAAATCAACATTGTCAAAATGTCTTTTCTACCTAAACCAGTCTTAAAATAGATTTAATACTATCTCTGTCCTAAGTTCAGTGACATTCTTCGAAGAATTAGAACAAATTATGAAATTCATGTAGAACCATAAAAAATCCTGAGCAGCCAAAGTGATTCTGACAAAAGGGAAAAGAATAGTGACATCATACTCCCAGAATTCACACTCTATTACAAAGCTGTTATAATCACTGACACACAGCTAATGGAATAGAATTGAGTGGATTGAGTGGCTAGAATTAAATTCAAACCTTTACGGACAGTTAATTACTGCAAAGAAGCCAAGAATAGAGTGGAATATGGAAAACCTCTTCAGTAAGTGTTATTGGGAGAACTGAACAGTTATATTAAAAAAGAAAGAAACTAAACCACTCTCTCATTCTGTGCACAAAAATCAACTCAAAATGGATAAAAGGATGGGTTGCATAATCTGAAACCAAAAAATACAGAAAAGGAAACATAAGCAGAACACTTCATGATACAAGCTTCAGAGATGTCTTTGTGTATTGTCTATAGCAGCAAGGAAAACAAACAAAAAAGAATATAGACAATTAGGACTACACCAAACCAAGTATCTTTACAGCAAAAGAAACCATCACTGAAATAAAAAAATGTCCTACTGAACCAGAGAATGTATTTGCACACCCTATGACTGCTAAGGCAGTGATATCAAAGATCTACAAATAAATAGCACCTGAAGGAGGAGATCTTACACTTCTAAAACATAGACAACAATGTGAACCAATGTCACCTAAAAGAACAAAACGAAACAAACAAAAAATCTTAAAACCAAAAGGCCAGATGAGTTAAAAAGTGAATTCTATCAAACCTTTAAGGAAAAACTACTTATGCCTGTTTTCTCAAATTATCCCCTAAAGATACTTTGCAGTCATTGTTATTCAAATACCAAAAGCAAAAACAGACAAAGGTATCACACAAGAAAGAAAATTGTGGACTATCCCTGATGGATATAGATGAAAAATTCTCAATAGAACAGTAGAATTCAAAATATTTGAAATCAACAATACATTGCAAGTAATATGTACCATGACCAAACAGAATTTATTCTAGGTATTCAGAGTGGTGTTATATACACAAATCAATTAATTACTAAGGGTTAAAACTTGGAAACTTTGTCCTGCAAGTCAAGAGTAGGGCAAGTGTACATACTCTTTAATCTAGCATTAAGTATTTTGATTAGAGTAATCAGATTGCAACAGAAAATAAGAGGAATGCATGTTGGAAAGGAATTGAAACTCTCATTATTTGAAGATAATATGTGTAAAAAAAACAAGAAATACTGGAAAACGGCAGATTCAAAAGTAACGTATAAAAATTAATTGCATTTTCATATACAAATACTGAGTGAGAAGATAAAGGGTGTGAGATAACGGCTGTATTGTAATTACATCACAAAGAATTAAATATCCAGGAATTTACTAGGGAGGTCAAGGATTTAAAGTACAAAAATCTGTAAGACACTAGTAAAAGATACAGAACAAGACATAAAGACATGGAAAAACAGCCCATATTCTTGATGAGGAGAGCTAATATGATTGTTTTATCAAAGTAATATATAAGTTTAATGTAATTCACATTAAAATTCCAGTGATATTCTTCAAGGAAATAGAAAAAAAGTTACTAAATTATATGTGGAACTGTGACAGACCCAAAATAGCTAAAGGAATTCTGAGAAAAAATAAGGAAAATGGAAGTATTGTGTTTCCTGATTTTAAACTATGTTATTAAGCACTACTAATTAGAACAACATGGAACTGGAATAAAAGTAGACACATGCATCAATGGAATAGAAGTGAAGGCTCAAAAATAAATACACGTATTTATTAATACTTAATTTATGACAGAGGAACCATGACCACACAGTGGAGGAAAAGTGTCTCTTTGACAAATGGTGCTGAGGAACAGACACTCATAGAGGAATGAAACTGATCCACTCTTTCACTCTGACTTCATACACGCAAAAACATTCAGTAATGGCTCCATGGATTAAAAGATACAAGACCCGCAAGAATAAAATACAAAGAAGAAAGCTTTGGTCTTTTGGAACCAACAATAGAGATGTCTTTGACAACTTAACCCCTGCAGCAAAGGGAAATTAAAGCAAAACAAACAATCGGGATGACCACATGTTAGCTATTACAAGAATTATTAGTGGATTAAAAAGATGCTCCTTATCTGTATATGATGATGATGATTTTACCTACTTTGTGTGGCTATGACGATGCTTTTCAGGCCTTATCTCTGCTGCTGGGACTTGGTCAATGTTCAATGAACTCGAATGAGCTTTGCTCTCATTTCCCCTGATGCTGAGGGATTTCACAGACCCTGAGTCTGCAGGTTGATGCCCTGAATGAGGTTCATCTTTCTTCTTAAGAATGCCTCCTTTGCAGGTCAGCTATGTGAAAGAATCCCAGCATCCCACTGTCTTGGGAATTGAAAGAGGAAGGTTCTACCCCAAGAACCATAATAATTTTGTCCATCAAAGTAATGATTTGGAAAACATGAAAACTGGGAGATTTTCCAGGATATCTATGGTGCTGGCATCTATTTCAAAACTTCGAGTTTGTTAGGGGGCTGTGGTGAAATTGGGGGTTGTGGACCCCAGAATCTGCACTAGAATGGCAGTCATTGTGTCCTGGTGGGTGGAGACTTGGAGAAGGGAAGTTAAAGCTTCTCTTGAGAAAAGAGGATTAAGAGAGTAGGGAGGAGACGGAGGAAGACACATGGAAAGGAAAGAGAAGGCAGAGAGAACAAAAAAGGAAAGTGTGGGAGAGCAGAGGAGCAGGGAGGCTGGAAGGCCTCAGAGCTGCTTCAGCCATGTGTGGCAGCAGGGCCTCTCCTGGGCTGATGAGCCCAGGGAAGCATGTTGGTGAAATTTGTGACTTGTACAGGTTGACTTGGACATTGAATACTTGGAAACTTGGTTTAACTTTGAAATTTTGAAGCTTGGAAGTCTTCTGAAAAACTGAAGAGAATTTGCTGTGTTGCTGTTTTCAACTTGAGACGTCTGAAGCACTTGCTGTGTTGCTGTATCGAGTGAGTTTTGCTGATGCCAGGCCACTTTGGAGCTGGAGCTGAAAGAATGCCGGAGCTGTGCCTTTTGGAGAAGAATTGATGACGCCATCCTGGTCTTCCTCATCGGATTTTAATCTCCTGCTTTCGGAGGATGGATGACGCCATCTTGGCTTCTTCTGGCTTGGAGGGAGTGGAGCTGTCAGGAATGGCAGTGCCATCTTAACTCCTTCATCCAGCTTAAGGTGGGACAGCTGCCATTTTGTGGCCACACATGGTTGCTGCAGCCATGTGCTTTGGACTAGACACTGGACTGTGTGGTAAGTTTACCAAAGGGGTTCCCTTGTCGCCCCCCTCTGTGACTCTTGTCTCATTTGTCTTTTAAGAAGTAAATTTGTTTTCACCTCCCTCTTAATGTTTATGTGGTCTTGCTACTGCATGCACGGGCTGGGAAGAACCTGGTATGTGGCTGGCTTCAAAGGGCCAGCTGCTCCCCTTTGTAAGCTTGTTAAGTACCCCGTTTTGCTTGTTTTATTTCCCGATATCAAGTTTCTCTGTGATCCCCAGAGCCCCACACTCCAGAGCTGACCGTGTGGGTGTCTTACTCTACCAGCAGTCCCGAGCTGTCCCCACTTCCTTCCCCTCTCCCCCCAGTCGCTTCCCTCACATTGTTCCCTCATCTGTCCTTCTGCTCAGTGAGTTATCCCGGTTTCCTCTTCTCAGCTGAAGAGGGCCCTTCCTCCTTGAGTGGCTGAGTTTGGATTTGGGGTTATCGCAAAGGGCAACTTCTTATTTTTTCCAGGAGAGATTTTGAATTTTCTCTTGCTTGTCTGAGAAACTTTTTTTTCCTCTCCTGTAGTACGTGTCTCTTTGTATCCTCTAAGAACAGCTTGCTGGCTTGCAAAAAACAAGCAGCCCAGCTCTTTGGGGAGCTGTCAGGAAGAGCAGATGTAGCCCAGCATGGCACTCCGAGCCTGGCTAGAAGCACTGTAACACTAGATCTGCTGAGAGGAGGATGGAGAACTTCCATTCTCCCCGTGTCTCAATTTGCATTTTATTAGACACCCAGTAGGACGGTTTGAAAATTGCCATCTTCACTCACAGATCTCTTTATCAACTCCCAGTCCACCAGAGGGCAAAACACAGGGATGCCAAAAACAGGCTGGTGGTAAAAGGGATCAAAAAAAAAAAAAATGCAGCTCACAACTGTGACTTTTTATTCTTTCAAAGCATCTTTTGTTTATAAGACTTTTGATGGAGATAAGTGTTTTCTGCCCAGATCCGCAGCAGTCGTGCAAGTGAAACAGAGGGGAGCTGTGATTGGGGAGAGAAGGAAGTGGGGAGGATCTGGTTAGGGAGGGAGGGAGGAAGGCAAAAACCCAGGTTCTGTACTTAACACCCCCATTTCCTACCTGTGTCTTATGGTACAAACAACTTCATGCCCCAGCCTCAGTTTCCCTATGTAATCTTTCTCATAGCATCACCTGGGTGCGATGAAGCAACACATCTAATCTCGTTGGCTATTTCCATGTGGCCCTCTTCCCATTCATCTTTATAATTCACTTTGTCCAGATGTTCTGCTATGAAATGCTGCCTCAGTCAGCCTTAAGAACACCACACTTTCCAAAGAAGAGCTTTCCTTTCCTATCCAAGCTCAGTTGGTTTATTATTTTAATCATTCGAGAAAAGTCTTGCTGTTCAAACAAGAAATAAACTCATTTTCTTCCAGAATTTTCTTTTATAGAGTCTGGGAAACCATACCCTGTAATTGTAATCACCTTCAGTTGGGAACATGTCCCTAGGAAGTGAAACATTGTAGAAAGACCAAGCTGTGGTTGGTTTGGTTAATTATAAATATACATTAGAGAAACTGGAGACATGTTGTGGTGTAGGCGACACTGTATGGGGGTACCTGGCCATTCTGTGGTTAGCTTAATCTGCCTGCAACACATGTTGACTTTAACTGATAAAGCTGGTGGCTCACCTGTGTGGTCATTGGGAGGGAGAACCAAAGTTTGGGGCAAATGTGAACTTGTCTTTTCCCGAAGTGTAATGGAAAAGACTTCATGTAGAAGTCAGATTCTCTTGGCTTTATTTCCATGGGTTTATGGGACTTGCTCTAATTCTTGTTTTTCTCCAGGACATTGAGAGAGTGTTGTTAGGAATAATGTTTGATGACTCCGTCTTCCCCCAAATGGATGCTAAGATTAGATCTTTCAGATTCATGGAGGATGGAAGTCAGGGATCTCTGGGAATCATCTCCAGATCTGTGACACTCTGAAACCCCCCATTATTTTGTCTGTTAGTTGATGAGCTGCACATCTCTAATCTCTGCACATTTCTTGTGCTTTTTTATCATGGAGCAAAGACCATCTCCCCTGTAGCTACTCACTTCCTCTGATGCAATCTCTTTACATCTTAGGAGGAATTTTGTACTACTCTTCACTCTTTTGTTTGTTTATGTCTGTGTTGCCTGTACATTTCCCCAAGACATGTGTCTGTTCTCATTCTCATCTCTTTGTTCTTGGCACTTAGCACAGTGGGCAATTACTTTGTAGGAGGCAAACTCAGTAACACATTGCATGAGATAGAATGAGGAAATACGAATGTAGTTGCAGAGAGATAACTGCCATTTTTCCTATTCCTACTTACATGTTCCCCGAATGGGGAAAAATTTGGCTAAAGAAGAAAAGATTATTGGGAACAAAGATACCTCATCCATATTCCATTTTGTTGACTCAGATTTGATATGGGGGGATAGTAGGAGAGACGGTTAATGAAGCAGGTAGTACCCAGTGTTGTGAAGTGACTTACAGACAAAAACACCAGTGAAGTGGGTTTTCTTTTAACCATGATCTTGGTGAAAAACAACCCTCCCTTCACTCTCTCCATTCTTTCCCAAGGTCAAGGTTATAGTGGATATTTTGCTTTTATCATCAGTATTGCCTTTCAAATACTGAGGCTTCACCTTCCTTGCTCATTACCCCAGAGTCATGTCTATAGGGGTTGTGGACTCTGTTTATAAGTGATACTGAGCATTTTTCATATATCTGTAAACCACAATGAAATGCCACCTCATACTAGTAAGAATGGCCCATATTAAAAAAAAATGGAGAACAGCAAGTGCTGCCAAGGATGTAGTGAACAAAGAACAATGTTACACGGTTGGTGGGCATGAAGAATGGTCCAGCCACGATGGGAAGCTGCATGGAGGACCCTCAAACTACTGCAAATGGAGCAACCATTCAATCCAACAGTCTCTCTTCCAGAAATCTACCCAAAGGACTTAAAAACACCCATTCAACAGGATACTTGTACTCCTACATTTATTGCAGAACTATTTACTTCATACTCCAGGATAAATACAAACCACATGTCTCAAAAAAAGGATGACTGGATCAAAAGGTTGTGGTCTATGTACCTGGTGGAATATTATTCAGCCATCAAAAAGACAAACATTTGCAGCAATATAGATGGAGCTAGAAGGAATCTTGCTAGCAAAAATAAGCCAGGAAGAAGAAGACTGAATGGTCTCACTTGTATGTGGGATATAGAGAAAACAAACAAAAGAACAAGAAAAAGTTTAATAAGCAACTGGCAACAGAACTAGAACATACAACAAGGGAGGCGTAGGGAAGGAGGGTGTAACCAGTGTGGGGAAGAGCACAAGAGATCAAGATAAAGGCTCTTGGGTGACATGGTGATGGGAGAACTTTGGGGGTGTACAGGGATGTAATATACATATGTGTGTAATCAATAAAAAGTAAATACATAGTAATGTGATTTCTTGTAAAAAAAGAATAAATCTCAGGTTTCAGGTCCAGACTGTTGTTAGCGGAGTTAACCAGCTACTGGCCAAGGGAAGTCCTTCCTGAAAGATGGTTCTTCTGGAAGCTGGAAATAAGGAAGATGGCTCTTCTAAAGCAGTGGTTCTGGAAGGCACACACTGGGAGCCTCTACACTAATTGACTCAGCTTGGCCCTACGTGGAGGGGGTGTCCTCTGCTGAAGTGATCCATGTTTATGGAGCCATTATGTGCCTGTCTTCTTCCTCCACACCCACACCGAGTTCTCGTTCCTCATCTGTCCCCTCTCATAAACTTGGGAAGATGGCCTCATCCATGAATAGCAGAAGCTCAGCTCAATACTCTGAACGAAACAATACAGACTATTAAATTAGGTAGAGCTAATGCAGGATTGGACAGGGGACTTGGGGAAACCTGGGCGCCATCACCGGAGCAACTATATCAAAGGCCTGTGGGGAGCTCACCTGCTCCATCGTGCAGGAGATGAGTCTCTGGATGCTCTGTCTTTGGTTGCAACGGGTGAGCCAAGACAGCTGACCGATGTGCCACTGCCCGCGGGCTCCTTGGGGTGGAGACTTGAGGTGGTGTGAGGAGGGAAGGGGGAGATGATGAAGGCTGATTTGTTGAGGTGAGACGGAATTTTGAAGGCCCTTGCATGCCGGATGGAGGCAAAGACGCGCAGTTTCCTGCGTCCTAAGGGGACGAGTTCCTCAACATTTTATAAAGACGCAGAGACGACACCCGCCGCTAGGACTCAGGATCAGAAATCACATCATGAGCCTGGGGGAGACTTTCATCTCTCCTTTGCCATTTCTCTTTTTCCCAGAAAGAAACACCAATGGGGGCCAATTAA
>PVHY01030325.1:0-13514 GCA_004024945.1 Uropsilus gracilis
TGAGCAGGTCGTTTCCGGGCCGTGTGCGGCCGGCCCCGCCCAGCCGGCAGAGCGGCACATGCGCAACACGCCCCAGGCTACGTTTCCCACAACCCTGTGCGCAGCCCCGTGGGGCGCCGTCGTCTCGCCCCCGACACCCTTGGCGGGGTGCGGACCCGCGAGAGCCACTCCCCCCCCCAGGCGGACGCCCCAGACGCGGGCGGGCGCTTCCCGGGGACGCCACCCCCTGCACCCCCGCGGGCAGCCTGGTCCCGCTGCGCCCCGCTCCCCGCCAGGGCTGGACGGGAGGCTGCAGCCGCGCCTCCGGGTCCCCGCCTCGCGGGCCGGGTGAGGGCCGTGTCCCGCGGATGGGCCCAGGCCCTCCAAGACAGCCTGAGCATGGGCTGCACGCCCCGGGGGCAGGCGTCGGGCTGCGGGGCCGGCGGGGTCAGTGCGGTGGCCTGGGCGCCAGGGGGCCTCGGCGAGGCCGCTCGAGCTGCGCGAAGTGCGCTTCGGTTTCGCCCAGGCCGGTGCACTCGGGGCCTCGCTCTGGGGCCACCGCCTGGACTTGGTGTCAGCTGTGCCCGGGCTCCTCCCCGCACCCAGGCCCGGCTGCGGCTCCCTCCCGCCCCCCGCAGCAGCGGCCCTGGGCGCGCCAGGGTCGTGAGTTCCTCGGCCCCTCGACGCTGCGTGTGTTGGCGTCACGGGCTGTCAAGCCCCGGCGGCACGCAAGTCGCTCGTCCCGAGCACGGGCACCTGGGGCCTCGGCCCTGCACGCACGGGGGCACTTTCAGGTGGCGCCCGGGTTGGGATGGCGCTCCTGTGCTCTCCGGAGTTTGGCGCGAAGACGCTTGAGCGGAGGTGAGAAGGAGGTGGCCCCAGCCTAGGCACACCTGGGGCCATGGCCTGGGGGACGCAGGGGGGCCGGGCAGTGGGGCCGGGGCCTGCGCACGCCAGCACGGGGGACAGGGGCCGTGAGCGCGCCGGGTTAAGGGGACAGCAGGGAGGGGCTGGCGGCGCAAGAGAGACTCCTCGGCGCAGCTGGTGGACGTTCCCGTCGGCTGGGGATGGTCCTGGCAAGGGAGGCAGGGTGCACGCAGGCCAAGCGCTGTCCTGACAGGGTGTCCGGCGCCCCCGGAGCTGAGCTGCAGCCCTCTCCGCCCACGCGGGGACACTCGCCAGGCCAGGCGGCCGGAGCAAGGTGTGGTGACAGCTGCTCAAAGGCCAGGCAGAAAACAGGAGTGGGAAGCGGGACCAGGAAGATGTGGACAGGAGGGGGGAAGACAGGCTGAGGGCCAAGGGGGCCATCCGGAATGCTGTCCTGTCTCCCACCTGGAGCTCGTGCCAGGACGGGCCACCGTCCCGCGGTGAACCTGGGGGGGAGGAGCCAGCAGGGCTTCTGGGAACACGCCTGGCATGGGGCGACTGTGCCCCGCGAGGGAGGCCGGCAGGGTGGCCCTGGGACGGGGTGAAGGGCGCGGCGCGGGGAGGCAGCCTGGACCCGAGTCTGCTCAGATGCGGGTGACGTGCGCTCAGCAGCGAGCTCATCCCCCACCAGGCGCCTCGGCTGGTGGAGGGGCCTGGGCAGACTGCCCATGGCCCAGAGGAGACGTGGCAGGGACAGACCTGGGCCATGGCTGGCCAGGAGCAGAGGGGGGAGCAGCAGTCCTCTGGGGCCCCGGGTGGCCAGAGCTGAGTGTGGGGAGCGGCGCGGAGGGAGCCGCTCCGTGCCGGGGAGGGGGGCTCCCACAGGTGCAGCCGCTCGCTGTGGCAGCGGACGCCCGCATTGGCCCAGACGGGGCCTCCGCCTGAGCAAGCCGCTTGCCGAGGACCTTGCCCAGTGCCGGCAGCTTGGCCCCGGCTCTGCACAGCCCGCCATGCGGTGGGCCTGCGGGTGCAGACTGTCTCCCATGGCCAGCACGCGCCTGCCCATGCTCCACGCCGGGCTGCAGCGTCCAGTTGTCCGGCCCTCGGACACACGTGCCTGGAGACAGCCGCACGAGAACGGGCTGGAAGGCCTGCGGCGGCCCTGCTGGGTCATCCCACCCGACAGTTCCTGAGCCGGCCCGGGAGGCGCGGGCTGGGCCATGTTCATCCGAGCAGCTCGGGCCGGCCCTGCTGACGGTTCGCGGAAGGCTGAGCCGCCCAGCTCTTGTGGACGGCAGCAGCGGCGGATGTCACACCCAGCCGGTGCCGGAGACGGGCGACGTCCCCGTGAGGCCCGAGGCAGGCAGCTCTGGCCCCACGTGCGCAGCAAAGGCAGGAGGCCCAGGGCCACGCCCAGGGACCTGAAGGCCAACTGCACCTTGAGGAAAACGCCCTCCACGCAGCGGCGGCGGCGGTGGCGGCGATGGCGATCTCAGCGGCAGGAGACACTGCAG
Source organism: Uropsilus gracilis (assembly GCA_004024945.1). Lineage (NCBI taxonomy): Eukaryota > Metazoa > Chordata > Mammalia > Eulipotyphla > Talpidae > Uropsilus > Uropsilus gracilis. Next base: position 2,361 of record PVHY01030325.1, read on the forward strand.
GGGAGGCTGAAGGGAGCAGGTGTGTCGAGGCCGCCGGCCTGGCGAGCGCACACGCAGGCGGACGCCACGCGGTGGCTGCACCGGGGAACGTGGGCAGGAGGAGCTGGAGCAGCTCCGACGAGAGGCGGAGGGACAGTGACCGGAGGACGCCACGGAGCTGCAATTCATGCGCCAGACCGGCTGCCCCAGGGCTACGGTCACTTAGTCCTGCTGCTGGACAAAGCAGCCAGGGAGCGCAGCGCGGGTGCCGCGGGCACTGTGCGCTCTGTCTTTATGATCAAGCAGAAGAGGTGAAAGGAAAATCGTTGGAACTAGGAAAAGGGCCGGGTGCCGTGGCGTGTGCCTTTAATCCCAGCCTCGGGGGGCTGAGGCTAGGAATCGCTCTAGTTTGCGCGTTTGAAACTACCGGTGGTGTGCACCTGTCATCCCAGCTACCTGGGAGGCTGAGGCTGGGGTTCGCTTGAGTCCCGGGCTCGGGCCTACCCCGGGCCACATACCTGGTCTCCCAACAAACAAATAAAACCTAGGAAGACGTACAGCGGGCGTGGTCGTCGCCAGCCCCAAGAAAACGGCCTTTGCGGGTGAGACGCCGCTGAGCGTCTGCGTCAGCGCTTTCTCCTTTGCCACGGCGGCCTCTGGGGCGGAGTATGTCTCCTGAGACGGGCAGACCTCCGTCCACGCGCAGGCCAAGTGGTTCAGTCCTTTGCTGCAGTCACAGCTGCACACGGGCCTGGGAGACACGCCGACGTGGAGATGCGGGTCGGCGGGGCGACGTGGCCGCCTGCGGGAGCTGGGCCTGTGAGTGGCAGGAGGGCGCCGCCCCGCAGACAGCGCAGGCTCCAACGCGTTGCTGGATCCGCTCAGTCACGACTAAACGGTGTCACCGCTCAGGGCTCACTCCGGACGGTGAGTCCACGCTGCCTTTGCTGCGTGTGCACGAGACCAGCCGCTCTGCCTTTGCCTAGCGGGTCTGAGGACTTTGCCCCGCGAGGGAGCCGCGGCGCTGCCGGCCAAGCATCCCCAGGACGTTCCCGACATCCCTGACGTTTGCTCGTCTACAGCTTGGTTTTCCAAACAGCACCACGCATTTCAAAAACAGCAGAAAGTTACTGGAAACATCGCCATCCAGAAAGCACCTGCGAGTCCAAGCCCACGTTTTTCAAAGGTCAGATGTTGCTGGCCGCGAAGCCAGCCTCCGTCCTGCAGAAGAGGGAGCACGGCAAGAGCATTTCACCGAAATCTTGAAAATGATTCCCACAACAGCCGCGAGCCGAGCAAGGCGCCGACGGTGCACCCCGCCGGGCCTCAGACCTGGGACCATCACAGCAAATGTCTCCCACCTCGTCCCCAAGAATGCATCACCAGGGCGCCTTCTTTCTGTGCTGTTAACATCAACATTCAGATGATTAAGAGCCAAAGTTTGTTTACAAAGACACAAAGATGTCCAATTCAGGGTACCGAGAGTCAGCAGAACTGAAACAGCCCCATGGGTCACGGTGAGGGCTTTCACGGAAAGACCAGACAGGAGATGGAAGTAGCTGTTACAGAGCTCACGCTGGTAAGTCCAACTAAGCGTGACTCCACATGACTGGATACTCCTAGAAAGTTGGAAACGGATGATGCTGCCTTCCCCGGGAAGCAGTCCGTTGTCCTCAGTGCTCGATTCCAAAACTTCTCGAGCAACTGTATCTTGACAGTTTCCTGGTACAGTTGCGTGATAGTCTCCGGTCAAGCATGGTGATCTCCAGACTGGTTCAGCTTAGAAAGCCGAGTAGTTTTCCCATAGTGGCGTCCCAGCTTCACTTTACAGGTGGTTTCAGAGATGCCAAGACTTGAAACGACCATTGTACATTGAGTGTAAGGAAACTGCTGGAAACACTAACTGTTGTGTTCAAACGTTTTGGAAATGCTGACTAAAGACTCTACTGGGAGTGACTTTACCTCCAACAGGACTTTCTGTGATGACACTCCCGTTCCTGGGACAGGGTAATCTGTCTCTGCTGTGAGACTCAGCACTTTAAGATAGTAGAAGTTTTGAATTGAGAGCGCTGGATGAGCAGTCTCGGTATGACAGCTATCTTTACATCGGTTTCACTCTTTGTTGTTTCTAATATTTCTTTCGATTTTGCCCAGGACTGACGTAACTAAAGATGACAATCCAGTTCCTTCCTGTGTGATTTTGTACATTTCACATATGGAAAATTGAAAGACAAGTGGATACGATGGATTGACAGTTCTGTTCAAGGTCAAAGACAGATGGAGACAAGGGAAGTGGCAAGGACAAACCTGGAAGAAGCACAGTGCATAAAAGATCCGGGGAGAAATCACATGGCTTCAGTGACCTGTTCTGGGAATAATGTCCACTGCTTGCGCTGATGAACTCCTTCTTGGGACTCGAGGGAAGAGTAAGTGGAGGCTGAAATGGAGAGTATTTTCCAGCAGAAGAAAAAATGTGTTTTGGTAAACATGCTGTCAGTCTACTCCAAACGCTCTTCCACGGCTGCTTAAGTTTTAAGAACTGGGGAGCTTTGATGCCTTCTTTACATCTGTGATACTTCTATTTGTGTTCCCTGAATTACAGAGAAGGCTGTGTTCCCGAGGAAAGGCTCCTGCACTCTTGATAGTCACGGAGCATCTATGTGGGTTTTCTGGTGTACAGTGAGATGTGATTTCCGGAGAAAAGTCTTCCTACACTCAGGGCATTGATAGGGTTTTTCTCCTGTGTGAGTTCTTTGATGGATAGAGAGGACTGACTTCTGACTAAAAGTTTTCCTACACACTTGACATTCATAGGGCTTCTCTCTGCTGTGAGTCCTCTGATGCGTAGTGAGGGCTGACTTCCAGGAGAACGTTTTCCTACACTCCTGACATTTATAAGGTTTTTCTCCTGTGTGTAATCGCTGGTGTTCACTAAGGTTTGACTTCCAGGGGAAAGTTTTCCCACACTCTTGACATTCGTAGGGTTTCACTCCCGTGTGGATCCTCTGATGCTTAGTGAGGGCTGATTTCCAGGAGAACGTTTTCCTACACTCTTGACACTCGTAGGGCTTTTCACCTGTGTGAATTCTCTGATGCTGAGTGAGGGTCGACATCTGGGGAAACGTTTTCCTACATACCTGACATTCATAGGGCTTTTCTCCTGTGTGAGTCCTTTGATGTCCAATAAGGTATGACCTCCAGGAAAAAGTTTTTTGACATTCTTGACATTGATAGGGTTTATCTCCTTTGTGAGTCCTTTGATGTTCAGTAAGTTGCGATTTTCCGGGAAAAGCTTTCCCACACTCCTGACATTCATAGGGTTTCGCTCCTGTGTGAATTTTCTGATGTTTACTGAGGGCTGACTTCCAGGAGAATGTTTTCCTACATTCCTGACACTCATAGGGTTTCTCTCCCGTGTGACTGCGCTGATGTACAGTGAGGTCCGATTTACGTGAGAAAGTTTTCCTACACTCTTTGCATTCGTAGGGTTTCTCTCCTGTGTGCAATCGCTGGTGTTCGGTAAGGTTTGACTTCCGGGGGAAAGTTCTTCCACAGTCTTGACATTCATAGGGATTCTCTCCAGCATGAATTCTTTGATGTACAGTGAGAGACGACTTTGAGGGGAAAGTTTTCCTACACTCTTGACATTCATAGGGCTTTTCTCCGGTGTGCGTTCTCTGATGGGCCGTGAGGCCTGATTTTGTGGGGAAGCTTTTCCTACACTCTTGGCATTGGTACGGCTTTTCTCCGGTGTGCGTTCTCTGATGGGCTGTGAGGCCTGATTTTGTGGGGAAGCTTTTCCTACACTCTTGGCATTGGTACGGCTTTTCTCCGGTGTGAGTCCTCTGGTGTGTGGTAAGAGCCGACTTCCAGGAGAAAGCTTTTCTACACTCTTGACATTGGTAGGGCTTCTCTCCCTTGTGTGTCCTTTGGTGTTCAGTAAGGTATGATTTCCGGCAGAAAGTCTTAGTACACACTTGACATTTGTAGGGCTTCATTCCTGTGTGTGTTCTCTGATGTATGGTGAGGTCTGATTTCCGGGAGAATGTTTTTCTACACGCCAGACATTCATAGGGTTTCTCTCCAGTGTGAATTCGCTGATGCTTAGTGAGGGTCGACATCTGAGGAAACGTTTTCTTGCACTCTTGACATTGGTAGGGTTTTTCTCCAGTGTGAGTCCTTTGATGTTCAGTAAGGTGTGACTTCTGGCGGAAACTCTTCCTACACTCGTGACATTCATAGGGTTTCGTTCCTGTGTGCGTTCTTTGATGTGTGGCAAGGGCTGACTTCCAGGAGAACGTTTTCCGACACTCTTTACATTCATAGGGCTTCTCTCCTGTGTGTATTCGCTGGTGTTCAATAAGGTTTGATTTCCAAGGGAAAGCTTTCCGACAGTCTCGACACTCAAAAGGTTTCTCGCCTGTGTGGGTTCGCTGATGTGTAGTGAGGGCTGACCTCCAGGAGAACGTCTTCCCACATTCTGGACATTCATAGGGTTTCTCTCCTTTGTGCGTTCTTTGATGTTTAGTAAGGTATGATTTCCGGCAGAAAGTCTTCCTACAGTCTTGACATTCGTAGGGTTTCATTCCTGTGTGAGTTCTCTGGTGTATAGTGAGATCTGACTTCTGGGAGAACAGTTTTCTACACTCCAGACATCCATAGGGTTTCTCTCCTGTGTGTATCCTCTGATGTTTGGTGAGGGTTGACTTCCAAGAGAAACTTCTCCTACACTCTTTGCATTCGTAAGGTTTCTCTCCTGTGTGTATTCGCTGGTGCTCGGTAAGGTTTGACTTCCAGGGGAACGCTTTCCTACATTCTTGACACTCGTAAGGTTTCTCTCTTATGTGAGTTTCCTGATACACATGGAGGGCTGACTTCTGGTAGAGACATTTGTATTTTTTATACTTAATGACTTTCTCTCCAATGATAATTCTCTTATATCCCTTGATGCTTGAGTTCTCCGCGTTTTTCCAGCCTTCGTAAGGTTTACCTTTTTCTCTAGCATACTTGGTAAGAATAGATTCTCTGTGTAAAGCTTTACCACATGAATTATCAAAATTCTTCATTGTCAGTGGCAGTCTCTGAAGTTGAGTCACATTTAATTTCCTGCTGAAATAACCCCCATGTTGATTGCCTTCGTGATGCTCATGTTGAACAGCTCTACGAAAATTCAAATGTGTTTCCTTCTCAAAAAGAGATTTTCCCCATTCATTACATGCATAGTGAATCTGCCCTATTTGAGTTCTGGCTTCAACAATGAAAGCCGCTTTATCATAGGTTTCCTTACACTTACTGCATTTACAAACAGTCTCTTCCACAAGAGCCCTTGGATGTGTGAAGAATATTGTTTCTTTGCTGAAGGAGTTCCCAAGTCCACTAAAGCCAAAAGGCAGCTGCAAAGTTTGAATCACCTGATGAAGACTAGGAAGTCCCACGTACTGGAGAGATTTTCTGGTTCTATTTAGGCCTTTAGTTTCCGCTATAGCATGGATTTTATCAGGTTCACCAGGGGACTTTTTCTTGCATAAATGAAAATCATCAAGCATCATCCCTGCGTAGCTTCCAGTATGTATAGGCAGGTCCAGACTATGCATTGAGCGCAAATTAAAAGTTCTTCCAAAGTCAGTTGTCTCCTGAGCTGATGTTTCGTTGTCGATGAGTAGAATCTGCCACAAATGTTCGTCCTGGTTTGCTTGGAGTGTCTTTGTCAGATCATCACTAGTACAGACATCTTAAAATGAGACAAAATAGCCATGTGTATGAACATCAGTTAAGCATTTTATATGGAACTGATATATGATTATGTTAATATTTTTCTAATGTCAAGTCATGTTGACAAAACAATAACAATTACTTGGCTAACATAAATTTACTTTCTTAATTTCTGATGAAATACTTGCTTGATAGACTCATTTGTGCTCTAGTTATAAATTTCAGCTGAGAGTCTAACCTGCTACATCTTACCCTGTTCTTTTCTCACCTTTTTCTTAAAATTGTACGTGAATTCTTTCAAAAAAAAACAAAACAAAATAACCCACATTTTCAGGTGGCATGAATTTCCTGGGACAGTGACTGGCTGTAAGTGTGAGCCACTTCTCTACCACTCAGGCAGGAGTATTACTTAAGAGTCAAGAGTTTTGTGTCCACACTCGTTTGGCGTTTACTTCTCTACTGGGAATGGCTGAAAACACTTATGTATTTTTCTTTCCAAAGGAAAAGCTCTTCTTCACAATAGACAAAACAAGCTTCCAGAAAATCCCTGGTTAAACACACGGCTCTCAGCTTCTCAGCGGGCACAGCCAAATCTGGCTCAGCTCCCTGCGCCCCCTGACAGCTGGTCCAAAGGGTTTGGGTCAACAGCCAGACTGCACTCACCGTCTCTAAAAAGCATTTTCAACAACAAGCATTTTCTCAGCATTCCTCTAGTACCAGTACCCCTGGTATTCTCACTGCATTTCATGGAACAACGGTTCCTAATTGATAACTTACACCTGAAACAGCATTAGCTGATATTTTAAGATTTCAGTCGTCTCCAAGGTAAAACAAAACTGGAATCCCCTCTTTTGTTTCTCTTTTGCAATGATTTTGACAAGAGGAGGTTAAAGTTCAGTCTCGATTCCCAGGGTTTGAGAGTCACCTGACCGATTATTGCTTCCATGGGGTTGGTCTTGCAGTCCAGTTACTACTACAACGTCCTGGACAACTCCTGTCTGTCTTAACATTCTGCTGGGTCCTCCTCAGCCTCACAATTTCTACAGTTGTGGGACACAGGGCTCCACTCTAGACATCTTCACTCATGCTTTCAAAACTCCCTAAGTAATCTCCTCAATCCCATCACCTTTGAATGAACAATGTAATCTGCATCTCCAACAGTGTTATCCAACTTCTAATCCAGACTGTACATGCACCTACGTGCAAATCTCTCAAATGTAAGTTCAATTAAGGCAACAATCCCTACAGGTGCCCTTTGAGCGGACATTCTAATATAAACTCTTTTCCGGTTAAATATTCTTTGCTGCTCTTCTCATTTTCCTTTCTCACAGAATATAAGCTCCACACAACAAAGGGTTTTTCTTTCATTACTGTTCTTATTCCCACAACTACAAAATGTACCAGTGTTCAAAACTTCTCATTATGTTGAACTCTTGGAAAAACCCCTAGAAGAAAACAGCCCATGAGGATGGAGTAAAACTGAGAAAGTGACTAATCAAGAAACAGTTAAAAGAGAAGGGACTTAGGCACCGGATGTTGACCCAGTCTAAGGCCATTTACAGCTGTGACAAAAGAGGGGATTTACAAGTGAGAGCCTTACTTAGAGACTGACTATGCAGGCTAAATGTCCTAAGGTTTGGAGATGGGGAAACAGACCAGTATGGCCAACACGTGCTGGTGACTTCTCCAGCCTCTTTGCCAAGTAAGCACTGGCTGACCTGGGAGGTTCTCATCTGGTGGGTCTTCTACAGTCTGTGACTCTTTTCCCCGTTCCAACCTGATGATCACCTCAGCTCTGTTAATGCGATACCCTGTGGGTGAGAAATAACATTGTTTTGAGACCGCTTAAGTTGCAGGCTGTGAAGAATGACAGCAGCACACCTCTAATGACAGTCCGTGTGAACCCACATCCTCCTTTGCTTGGAAGCTTACGCCTAAGCAGCACTAATTTCATGAACAGCTGTGCATTCACCACAGAGAAATCGGAGCTGCACGTGGCAGTTAGTGCGAGCCCCACTCACCCACGGCCGCCAGGTTCCGGCAGGTCTCCAGCATCACCTCCCTGTACAGGGTCCTCTGGGCCTCGTCCAAGTCCCGCCACTCTTCCCGGGTGAAGCTCACAGCCACGTCCTCGAATGACACTGTCCCCTGTAATGGCACAGATCTCCTCAGGGCAAGGGCCAGCCTGGGCCAGAACAACAGGAAGTCTGGGTGCTCGCTCCTGTGTTTTTATCTTGAGACGGATACAACTGTCCCTCCATCTGCACTGCACTACTCTGCCGACTTACTAGCCGCCAAAGCAGGCAGTCACCCACACACGTGCACACGCCTACGGATTCTCCTTGATGCCGAGAACAAACGTGTGAAAGAAACGGCTCCGCGAAGCCGTTTCATCATCTGATTGACAGTCGTGTCTCCACCCGGGGGACCACGTAAAGAACTACGCCCAAAACGGCAACAGAGACGCAAGGGGAAAGCAGCACTTGAGGCTGCGGGGCTGCACGTCCCTCTCAGTAACGAGAGACGGTGAGCAAGTCCACGTTGGCCCACATGCCCCGGTGACAGGTGGCAGCAGCAGAAGTGCCGTCCAGGTGACAGCGGCTGCCAAGCTAATCAGTGCACAGAGCCGCGCTCGGGGACGAGCTGCGGGGCTGCGGAGGCCGCAGGTGGCAGGCCCGGCCTCATGCCCGGCCTCGCACTCGCACAGCCATGGAAAGTGAAGCACCTCTTAGTCTACGTTTCAAACCCGAGCAGGAAAGCAAAAGGCTGGAGGTGAAAAGGAGGGAAATGAGTGGAAAGATACAGGTGTTCATGAGGGACAGGAGTCCACGAAGAGCAAGTCCCCGAGAGGGCTTGGGCGATTCTGGTGGATGAGACATTTCCAGGCACAGGCGCCCGGATCGAAAGGGTCACGTGGAAAAGGGCACGTGAACGGGAAGGCTGGGAGGCCATTTCTGCGCGACATGGTCAGAGGCTCTCCCTGGATCACCCCGCTAAAGCTGCCGTCTGCACGGCCAGGCAACACATCCCTTCCTCTCAGCAATGGAGGCTGCGGAGTCCCAGGCGCGGCTCAGTTCCATCGCTGACAGGGATTCCGCCTACCTTGCAGATGACCGCCTTCCTGCTGGCCCACACGTGATGGGGGAGAGATCTCTGTCCTCTGCTGAGACGATCGCAAATGGTGTGGGATTACGGACCCACACATATGTTCTCATTTAAGTGCAGTTACACCCTGCAAGGCCCATCTACGAGAACGCTGGGGGTTACCGGAGATGTAGACTTGTTACCTACGCCTAACAATTGGGTCCACAGCACTCCCGGTGACAGCTTTCTCCGCATATGTTCCTTTCACCTGGCACTCCTTGTGCAGAAACATGAAGGTGTTTACATTGTCTTGGCCTGGTCTTTATAAGGCCTTTGCTTGCGAAGAAGCTTCCGTAGAGCTAGTTCCCCGCAATCAGGATTTCCTACAGACCAGCAAATCCTTGCATTCTCCGCTTCTCCTGAGAAACACATGGGTATTTTATGGAGGTGGTGCGGAGCAGTACGGAGCCAGAGTCCAGACACCAGGAATCGCCACCAGTCACCCAACACCAGGTCAGAGGACCACCAGGACCGGAGACCCTGGATTAAGGGTTGCCGCATCACTGTGAAACAATGCCTGTCCTCTGTTCAGTCACCCTCTTCACCCCTCGAATGCCTGTGGTCACCCTGGCCACTCGACCCTGGCATCATGGGCATGGAATTGTCCTCCGTGGGACTGATCTGTGGGTTAAGAGCAGCAATATCTGCTGGGCACGGTGACGCGTGCCTGTAAGCTTCAGCCTGTGAAGCGGCCAGGGCCAGGAATCACGGTTCGAGTCCCACCTGGGGCCCGTAGCAAGACCTAGTTCCAAAAAAATAGCTAGGCATGGTGGCGTGCACCTGTCATCCTGGGAAGCTGAGGCTGGGGATGGCTTGAGTCTGTGGTACCCCGGGCACCGAGAGCCTGCAGTTCCACAGGCAAAAATAGCAAGACCTAGTCTCAAAAAAATAAATAAATAAATGCCTACTGAGAAAGACCCAAAAGAAGCATTCACAGAAATGAGAGTCAACAAGGGGAGGTGGGGTTTCCATTCTTGTATCGGATGTCCACCTGACCTGTTTACTTGAACAAAAATGTAGATACGTTCAGCGCGTTATAGCTAGCAACAACTAGTATGAAAACAGAGACCAAAAGGAAACTCAAGAACTGTAAAGCGGGAACATCAGATTCCAACAAGCAAAATGAAGTCACTGGAACTGATGAACAGCAGTGGATACTCTAATCCTTACCAGAAAAACTTCAGACTGAAAGATGCTCGGGAACACGGAGAACGACGCAACACGCATGTGACCAGCGATCCAGAAGCCGAGAGAACGGGACTTAAAATGTATTTCCAGAAATGGTGACGTTTCCCCAAATTTACAAAGACCCAAACGTACAGATCTAATCGATTCCGTGACCCTCAAGCAGGTGAGACCAGGAAAGTGACTCCAGGCAACACCCGCCACACCCCAGAGCGGCCAGAGGGCGAGCAAGGGGGCGTCAAGGCACCAATCGGAACGCTCCATCATCCCCGACCGGCTGTCCGGAGGCCGGGCCAGGACAGACGGCGACAGGAAGGCACGTCCAGACACTCTCGGAACGACGGGTCCTCAGAAGCCCGCCACGCGGCCGGCAGGGAAACGGCACCGACGCGACCCGGTCCCGCCAAATCAGGATGCGGGAAATGCGCGACGACAGCGACGGACACGGTTGTCACGCGGCGACACAGTCGCGTTCCGTGCACCTGGCGTGACCAGGCGGGACGCCGCCACCGGGACAGGACGGCCCCACCGCACCACACCCAGGCACCGGGAGAAGCGCCCCCGGGCCGCACGGGCACCATGGGCACCACCGCGCCACAGGGGACGCCTCAGAGGCAGGGCCAGCAGCGCGTCCACCATGAACCGCTCCAGAGCATCCGAGGCGCTGACCGGGCCACACACCCACTGAGGCTGTGTGGCCGGCAGCCCTGACCGTGGCGCGGCCGCCCCGGGGGCAGTGGGCGGCATGGCTGTGCCGCGAGACGCCAGGCCAGGCTGGGGGGGAGGGGGGGCACGGGTGGCTGCGGCCGGGGCCAGGGTTGGCTCCGTGAGCGTGGAGCTGCCGCTGTCACGAAGGAAGCGCATCAAGGGTTTGCGGCTGTTGCAGGTGCTTCCGGGCCAGAGCAAGACAGCTGCCGCCAACCGGCTGCGGCCAACGCGCAAAGCGCCTCAGCAGCGTGGAGACTCCCCGGGCCTCTCTCGCCGCCGCTCTGTCCGGCCGCGGTGCACGCCCGTCCCACGGACTCTCCCAAGGCGCTCGCCCACCGGACTCGCAAGGCCGGCACCCCATGGGCGACGCCAGCCCGCAGGACGGGCCGGGGGGACCAGGCCAACCGGACGGCGACCGCCAGCCCG
>PVHY01030326.1:0-13518 GCA_004024945.1 Uropsilus gracilis
TCCTTCCCTCTTTCCCTCCCTCTCAGGAGCACTGGTAAAGAATTACCTCTGAAACATTTAGCTTCTAAGATGGTCTTTTCACTTTAAGACATTATCACCAATCAGACGCCTCCCTCTTCGTGGTGGTGGCTTCTTTACCTTTCCAGTCTGGTGGAGAGAGAGGTGAGCTGAAAGAAATGGACAAAACAGTTTCAGGAGCAGCTCCTTATATTTATCACCCTCTCCAAATTGAATCTTGAAGCCTTGTCAGAAGTGTTATTTTTCCAACAGAGCAGGCGTTAAGTGGCTATAGAAAATAAACTCACCTCCTGATATCTTTCTCATTGCTTGCTACATCCATTTACTGGGAAGATTATATTGTAAGGTGTGACAGGAGGTGTTCTACAGCAAAGGAAAATCAGCACTTTGTAATTCTATTTGTTCAAGCCTTCCGCTTTCCTTGTCTTTGGTGGAACGATTTCTTAAGTGAAGAGTGTTTTTGATATGTGTTTCTTTGGAAACTTCTCCTATCTGACTAATTCTTAGGTTGTGTACACTCTTTTGAATCAAGTTAAGCCATGTCATTTGTAATGAAGTTTCCACAATTTGGCCACATAAAAAGGTAAGCTAGCACAAACGCTAACAATGATTCCATAATGGTGTTTCTTTTGCCTTTATTTTATTTTTGAATGACTGGTATGTTCTCTGGCAAAAACAGATTATTTGATGACAGTGCTGAGAATACTCAGCTCTAGGCAAAAATTAGTTTCCATTTGACTAGATGTTTCATTTAATGAGAGAGCTTTTACTTATATCTATTTCCCCCCTTTAACGTAATTACCTTAAGGAAATAAATACGTACAGAGACAAATGAGTAGACACACTAGTCTTTATCAATGTTTGTTCAAATTATTGCCTGGTTCAAATTATTTAGGGAAATGGGAATCTAGAATTGAGATGCCCTGGAAATAAATCTTTGCTTGTAGGTAATATCTTTAGTTCAAGGATCTGAAAACATGTTACAGGCAGTTAAACTTCAGGGTACAAATGGGAATTCTACATTGTTTTTTGGTTAAATTAAGCTATGGAATTATGATTTACTTTGGATTCCCAGAAAGTCTTTTTGTTATATAAACCTGCACAGTTTCTCCTGGATGTTCATCTGTTCATGCAGTTGTTTCCAGAGATCTGTGTTTCCTTTTTTTTCTTTTTTTAAATTTGTTCACTCACTCATTTGACATTTATTGGGAAGCTTTTTAGGGTGTCAAGTACATTAGGGTAGACACAAAAAAGAATCCTCTATGCTAATGTATATTCTATTTTTTTTGTTGCTGTTGTAGAACTTGAGGAGGTTAATGGTTTCTTTTTTTAAATATTAAATAATTTATTCTATATAGATTTCACATCTTTTAATCCCTGGGCCCCCAAATACAATATAGTCCACCCCGACCATGGCCAGAGCAGCACAGTGGCAGGTCATCCCCAAATCCCATACCCCTTTTCTAACTCCCTGGCCCCTCATGTTTGGGCTCCCGCTCCTTCCTCCTCATTCATCTGATCTTTCACCAACCCCCACTGACTCGACCCCAGCGATGTTTTCACATCCACCTGCCTTCCATTCTAGTTGCTTTCGGTCCAGCTTTCTTCATCTCCGCTTTTCCTGCTGCCCTGAGCAGTGTCCTTTACACGTCTCCCCTTTCCTTCTGGAGTTAGTTCTCTAAAGACAGACCCAGGTATGGCTCATTCATGGTTCCAGCTGCCTAAAGAACTTGGTTCCAGACCGCGCCTTGTCTCAGTCTCCATCTGGGCGCCAGCCTCCTCTGCTTCTCCCCACTCCCTACATGCCTGCTGCGCTGAGCTTTCTGCTTCCATGGCTTGTCACTGAACTTGGTCTAAAAAGCTCTTCTTATTCTGCTTTCTCCCATACTCATTCTTTTTTTTAAAAAAAATTAAATATATATATATATATATATATATATATATATATATATATATATATATTTCACATCATTGTAATCCCTGGGGGTCACTCACCACTTCCCCTCCTTGACTGCTCCAACTGGCCCCTCCCCCGGTCGTGTACTTTAGTTTGGTTGTTAGCTTGTTTTGACTTTTCCTCCTGACCTTTTGTTTTTCCTATGCCCCATTTATTAGTGAAATCATTTGGTTTCTGTCTTTTTCCTTCTGACTTGTTTCTTCTGCTAATATGATTTCTTCTAGTTCCTTCCATGTTATCATAAATTCATCAAATTTGTCATTTTTAACTGATGAGTAATATTCCGTTGTGTATACAGACCACATCCTTTTCATTCAGTCATCCGTCTTGGGGTATTTGGGTTGTTTCCATGTCCTTGCAATTATTAATAGTGCTGTGGTAAACATCCGAGCACAGGTGTCCCTTTGTACCCACACTGAGGTCTCCTTTGGGCAGATTCCCAGAAGAGGGATTACTGGGTTGAATGGTAGTTCCATTTTCATTAGTTTGAGGGTCCTCCACACTGCTTTCCACAGTGTGAATGTGGAGAGAAAGGCACACTCTTATACTGCTGGTGGGAATGTAAACTGGTCCCCTACTCATTCTTGGGGGGACAAATCAAGTAACACTGTTGTAAAACCCCTTCCATCTCCTCAAATGCAAGTCAGTCACTCTGTTTACTGCCACACACCTGCTGCCGGTCTTCCAGGGCTGCCTTGCTTTCAGCCGTGTGATCATCAGTATAGGTGGGGGGGACCCTTTCTCTTCCTCGCCCATCTTATTGTTTGAGTCGAATGCTGGGCACCTCCTGGGCCCTTAACCTGGCTGGTGTGATGCACATTTGAATGAATGAAAGTAGCATCATGTGTGGAGCTGACCCATCTGTTCAAGGCTTTTTGCTCATCTGGATGGGGCTGTTGATCTCCCCTTTGGTCTTGTTCTCCACCAGGAAAAGGAGAAGCTGTATGTGGAACTGAAACATATCCTGGCCCGGCAGCCTGGCCCGGAGGCTGCAGAACAGCTGCAGATCTACCGACACACGCTGCGGGAGAAGACCAAGCAGCTCAAAGTAAGCGCCCCACTCTGCCCAAGGGCAGCTCACTTTGGGGGGAGGGGGAGAGGGGGGAGCCTGTCTCCCTAGGCAATGGGCCGGGCTCCCAAATGCCACCCTCCACCCACGTCAAGTTTTTAATAGCTCCAGTCACAAAAAGAAGAGAGCAAAGCCCAGACCCCTCCATCCTCCACTCCCAAATAGGGAAGTGAGAAGTGAGGAAAGGGATAGAGAAGATGGCCAGGGCCTGGAAATGTGGCGCATACACTTGATGTGGTTCATCTTAAGTTGATGGGGAAGAACAGAGGCAATGCTTTAATACCACTGCCCACCAAAGTAGGCCAATGCACCAAAAGCAGGTGTTTGCTAGTCCATCCCACCTAAAATAGGTGTACAAAGCACAGTCTACTCTGTGACCTTGCAGCATGCAACCTATCAAGGAAGTAGCTGTAACAGGAAGGGAAGATCCAGCAGGGATGATGTGAGCATCATCTCCCTTCTAAGTGACCTCAGTTGGGAGATAGATGTTTTACTATCACATGTGCTTTTTTAAAGTTTTCTCAACAATGATATTCTCACTCTATTTTGAGGTTTAACTCCTATTCTTGGTGTGTCAGGGAAGCCTGGCACACCGATTCACATGTTGCACACACCAACTGGACCTTGGCACTTACCTGTGTAGTGAGGGTGACAATCACATGGCCTCTCTGCCTGGGCTTAGAATAGATGCTGCACTCCAAATACAGAACTAATCCATCCACAAATGGGACACTGTGAAATCACATCCTTTTACTTAATAAAAGGCAGATGAAACACAAGTCTCATTAGAACATTCATTTTCAACTTATCATGCTATGTTTGTATCACACGAGTGTCCTGAGACATAATTGGAGTTTTGCACGAGCCATAACCTCTTGATTATTTCCACCCCTTTAAACAATTGAAGAGTTCAAATGAAATCAAAACTTATTTCTTTTTTTTTCCTCGGGGGTGAATATGGTTTAGCAAGGCACCCATGTCTTTACCTGACTATCAGATGGGACGCGCTTAGCACCAGACTGAGTCTCTAACTCTCAAAAGATTCCTGTGTCTTTGTCTCAGGAAGTGCGGATGTTTGTGACTGAAATGTGGCTCCTCATGGAAACGTTTCAGAGATAGGTGGCCTGTAGTCTCTCCACTAAGTTTGTCCTTATTTTCTAGACTCTGTTTTGGGAAATTCCACTTTCTTTGGAAACAGGGTCTTTGTTCCTAAGAGTTTCATTACTTAGATTTTTTTCCCCCCAACATGGAAGTGACTTTCTTTAGCTCTTGAGAGCACAGTCAAAGTCTTTTTATTTTAATCGAGTCAACACTGTTTATGACACAGTATGTGGTTCAGAGCTGGAGGATCTCATCTCTTCAGAGGCATAGCAACATGCCCACCACCAGGGCACCCCCAGCACTCCACCGCAGTTCATGGGACCCCCTCCACACTTTGCTCTCAACCTTCCCCTCTATTAGCCTTGACTATACAGATTTCTAGGGTTTGTTATTGCCTTAATTTTGTCTGACCATCTCTTATTTCTCTATATTTCACATATAAGGAAATCATCTGGTATTTGTCTTTCTCCCTCCATAGTCAGCACCATTTTCACAGCAATTAAGAGAAAAGAGTTCAGAAACAGATGATACCACAAAGTGGTATCATCACTTTGAAAGATGCATCCCCATTTTGGGCAAAATTTGAAGGCAGTGAGAAAAAGGAAAAACAAACCAATTATTGTCCGTGCCCCTTAGAACAACAACCTGCCTCCTTTCCCCTTGGCTTTTGTGGGGGTACACCTCATTCTGGTATGCTTTATGCCTTCTGTTCAGATGAATGAGCACCCATCTTTCTCAGCCACCCTGAGATCATCCACTGAAACTTATCAACAATGTAGCAGGGGGATCATCAGACCTCTATCACAGCCCCTCACATGCACTTGACTCTCCTGTGCACATGATAATACCCTGCTCCTCTACCTCACCCTCCTGTGCTGAGGTAAAGAGAGGACCTGTGAAGAGGCCCCACACAATAGAGATGTGGTGGTTGTTTAGCCCAATGACAGCCTCGGAACATACCATCTTTCACCATGAAATTGAGTCCTGAGGTGGTGGTGATGGCAGGATTCCATAATACCTTTGACCTTAATTCTCATGAGTCATGCACCCAGTTATGTCTTTTTTAAAGTCCTTTTTAAAGTCTTTGAAAGAATTTCAGTTGTGTGTATGGGACAGTTTCTTTCTCTGCTTAGCATATTCCTTAAAACCATGATACCACTTGGACGTGTGTTGTCAGCTTGTGATTCTACTAAGCAGAGGAAAGGGTTTTCATCTGTCACTGGATTAGGAGTCTTCTGCTTCAGCTAGACTTTTACCCAGATATAGACATTGAACCAGTTAAAATGTGCAGATTAACTATTAAGCCTGGAGATAATTTTGCAGCTATACCCCTGCTGAGGTAAATGGAAGATTTAAAAGAATTTTTGAGAAAAGGATATGGTCTCAGTGTGCATTTTCTGCTAATGCTGCCATATTTGCCATGCTAGGTTTTGTCTTCAGAACTGAATATGTATGAATCACAGAGCCAAGAATATAAGTATGAAATCGAGAAACTTACCAATGAACTGATGAATTTAAAGAAGAAATACCTTGCTCAGAAACGCAAGGAATACAATCAGAGGTAAGATGGCTAAATGTTCTTTCTAGTTTTGTTTCTGCTGAGAAGGAAATACTTGGTACATAGTACAGTCCCATATTGTCCTTTGGTAAAGCAATTCATGGGTTAGATAAATGGTATTCATGGGTTCATAGCAGAGCAAGATATGTATCTCATCTGGTACTATGGTGCTATAGGAACCTACCAGGGATCTTATAATATCTGCTTGCTGGGGGGCCTCACATAGGACAGAGGGAACACAATGTGACTCTTCCCCTCCCCCCAACAACTGCTCTCATGGTTTGGAGAGAATCAAGCCATAACTGTGTTTGCAAGTGACGTTCACAGCATCTCTGTCTGGGCTGAAATATGTTCACATCTGAAACCACAGGTAATTTCCTAAGAGATCTGTTCTTTCTAATCATGCAGCTGTACCACTTTCATTACAAGAAGCTCATGAATAATTTTCACCTATGTTTTAGATAAACTCTCTTTCTTTGCCTAGTAACTAACCTCAATATCTGCTCTGTATTGACCTGAGATCTTATTCTTCTTAGAGATGATCATGCTGATATTATGTTGACATTTTGGGTTTCTGGGTGTCAAAGAGTAAATCATTTCTTTGTTTTCATCATTTGTCTAATCTCAGGGTAAGCAAGTGGCCCTGTATGAATCAGAAGGTTTGGACTTTCACTTGCTGCATGGAAAATCACCTAGTTTATAACTGCATCCTCCCATTATAGGTTGAAACTCAAGTTTGGAATTTCACCTGCTTGGGCATTTTAGGGACATGATGAAAGATGATTCGAATGTATCAGCATCATGATTCATTAGTGAGAAACAGCTTTTTAAAGTGGCTGAATGCAAATTCATTTGCCAGTAAAAATCTACTCTTCTTGTAAATTAGAGCATTCCCCTGTTCCACATCTTATTCTTGGTTGAATAAAATACTGTGGAAAATTATAGTCAATTTAGATGAGTATGTCTCAATATGTAGGTCTAACAACTGTCTGATTCTTAATGACTGGTGAGATTTGTTAAACATGCAGATTCCCAGACCCCCACTTCCAGATATTTGGAATCAACAGGTTCTGGGTGGATGTCTGAAATCTTCAGCTTAATCTCCCCTCAGGAGATTTACATGCTGACTGAAGTTTGAGAAACACTGATATTTATGATGAATCCAATGAGTGGATCCAATTAGCACTAGCAGCTTCTCTTAAGACAGAAATGTTTCTAAAATGATTCTAAAATGCCAATTTGGCCGGTTCTATATGAAACGTGTGTCTGGCTCCATGGTCTTGATGCTTTTTTGATTGTACCCTTACCTATAAAACATCTTGACTTCCCAGACTCCCCAATATGTATGTATAGTGTCTATGAATGAAAATGTTTATTTTAGAATACCCTTTTACCAACGGTATCTTTTAACTTATAAATTATGAGCAAATATTACAATGTGTGAATTTTTAGTAAGCCATACTTTTAATTTTTCAAGGGTGAAAGTATAACTAGAATGTCTAGCATCTTCTGTTCACCCTCACTCTGCAATGGCTTTTCTCACTCATCTAAACTTCCTGCCCTCCATTTTGGAGTCTTGTACCAAACATTTGGTACAAAGTTTGGCTATAAAGCTGATGAGCTTCTAGAGTTGATTGACTTTCCTCCCTCAGCCTTGGGGTTGGGGTGCATTAAGTCTCCTTGGACTTAATGGACCTCCTCACAGTTTTCTGGAATCAGAGAACATGCCAAACAACAGAGGGCACTCTTCCCAATGGCCCTCTCATGGGTACTATGTCATGGTTATCTATATTTCAATGAATCACAACTAGCAAATGAAAATGTCATTTCCTCAGCTGCACTAGTTCCATTGTAAGTGCTCCCTAGTCATATGTGGACAATGGACTCCAAGTTGAACAGCCACTTAAAGAGCTTTTCTGTCACTGTGGAAAGTTCTATTAGATAGTTCTGCTCTAGAGTATCAGTCTTACCTTTCCTCCTCTTGGCCTTAAATGCTTGTCACTAGTAGCCAATGTGACCTGATTAGGGTTTCATTGGTTCCGTTTAGTTGGGGGTCCATAAACTGGAGGCAGACTGAGTGATGATTCGTAGAAGAAGAACAAAACAAAGGTGAAGGTGTTGAAGGAATATGCAGAGGCAAGAACAAAAGTGCTGAGATGGTTTAGACTGCAAGGGAAAAGGCTGAAGGGAGTCATTATAATGGTCTATAAATACATTAAAAAGATAATATAAAGGAGACATTATTCCCATTAGTCAGCTTAGACCAAGCCAGAAGCAT
Source organism: Uropsilus gracilis (assembly GCA_004024945.1). Lineage (NCBI taxonomy): Eukaryota > Metazoa > Chordata > Mammalia > Eulipotyphla > Talpidae > Uropsilus > Uropsilus gracilis. Next base: position 7,982 of record PVHY01030326.1, read on the forward strand.
TAAGCTTAAGTTCCTTCAGAGAGGAAAATTTAGGTTATTTAAGGCAAGAGAGGCCGGGGGAGGGGGGAGGCACCCCCGCATCTAAGAACAGTCAGGAGGTGGACAAGTTGCCAAAGTACTTGAAGGAATCCTCTTTGCTCCATCCACTCAGGGCTAAAGCTTTTGTCCTATTTATGGAGAGCCTTTTTTTTTTTTTTTAAAATAATGTAATCAATTCAGCCAAGAGACAGTTGGATTGATTAACCAATCCTCTACAGGTTCTTTCTAAATGGAATAATTTAAAATAATCTCTGTGGATGGTCTCCTTGTACAAGTTCTTTATAAAATAACTCTAATCATTTTTACCTTTTTTAACCTTCCTTTGTTTTTCTTACCACACTCTGGTCACACCCACTTATCCCCTGCTCCCATACCAATGGCCCCAGCATAGTTCAGAGTTTGCAGTACCAGATAGATTTTTTTTTCCAAAAAGCAGAATCCATTCCCTTGAGGTAAATCATTCCTAGTTGTCAACTCTAATTGGTTTTGGTCTTAGTAATTTGCTTAAGTTTTATTTTTAAAAAAGGATTACGAAGTTGTTCTCGATGAGATCTCTAGTTACATAATAGGTAATTTGTGTACGTTTGAGGTATAGCAGCAGGAAAACTGTGTGTGTGTGTGTGTGTGTGTGTGTGTGTGTGAATGTATAAGGGAAATCTATAGAGAAGATTCGATTTTAGATTTTAGGATAGAACTGTGAAATTTAAGGCAGAATTCCACTTATCTTTTGCCAAAAGCACTATCTTATTTCTCTTTGCCAGCTGTTTTTAATATCCTAAATTATTTCTATAATAGCTGTTGCTTGTACAAAGTCACAGGAAAATTTGTATTTTATAAATGTCCAACTTTGATGAAGATACCTTGTGTGTGGTAAATATTTATAAGTTTCCACTGGAACTTTGGAATATAAAAGTTGATAAATGATGAATTAGTCATTATAATTGAGCCAAGAGAAAGATTATTCTGACTGATCTTTGGAACCAAACAAGTATTTTATAAACGAGGAAGATGATTTCAAGTCAGCAGCCTCCAGTCCATAGTGCCTGGTGCATAATGAGCTCTGTTGTCCCTATTTTGATCAACATTAGGAGGACACATTTAATTGCATCTTTCCCTAATTCTCTGTGTTATCACTGAACACCTAATTATATTTAAACAGTCACCTTATCTAAAACTGGAAGCTTTAATCAAAGAAATTTTCCGTGGCTAACTTACCCCAGGAACTTAGGGAACAGCAAACTTAGAAGAGGAAAAAGATGTGAAGGGAGCTGACTTTCACCAATTCTCTTACAGAAATAAGGACAGACTGCCCATGGATGATGAGTCCTTCTCAGTGTCCAGACCAACTGGTCCTCGTTTTACTGGAGGTGGATTTCCCCTCAACAGGTCAACCAAGGTCAAGTCCTAACTTGAAGCTGCAGATTGGTTCTAACTGAACAATTCATGAAATTCACAATCTGGGACAATTGACAAAAATCTCTTTCAAATCCCTTGGATCACAGATATTTAGGGAAATCAACACTGGAGGCTCCAGGATGGAAAGAAATGCAAAGCTACTCTAGTAATATACATATAAGAGTATGAATAATGATGTTCTACTTGGCCCACATGGATAGTAACAGCCTGTAATTATATTTATTCAATTAGGCTGACCCATTGCATGAAGCACATCTTTTGTTACCACCATATTGATTGATTGCAAATGCACCACGTCTAGACATTCCATATGGACAAAGCTTTGGCTCTTAATTTCTCTATTATAGACATGGTGCACTTGAAGTTTTTACATTTAAAACATATTTTTGAATGCAATGTATTCTTATTAATAAGAATCTATTTTAATTATTCCTCATTAACAAGTAATTGCAGGACATGAGCAAAAAGAATGAATTCTCAAGTATTTAAAAAATATTTTGAGAATTATTTCCATGTGAAATCTTTTTTAGGTCTGGGGTATGAAAATCTATTCCAAAGAGACATACTAATAAATACTTCATCATAAAAATTTTTTTTAAAAAAAGAGTCTTTGTAGAGATTTTGATCTTTTCTTTGGTAGAATACATAATTAAAGTTTAAAGTACTGCAAGAAGTATTTAAAACAAGGATTCGAATCAGAGGAATCAGTGAGGAGTCTGTCCTTTTTATGCCCCACATTGGGGAACAGAGGTACATTGGGTAGGAAACTGTGGCTTCTAGACCATAGACCAACAATTTGAAACTTTGAATTTATTGTGTTTTCTTTTTGTTGAAGCCGCCTTTAAGTGGGCATCGGTTCAGAATTCCCTTGTTACTAGTGTCCTATTCGGTAATAGGGGATGCCATCACTCTAATAACTTGTAATAACTTGACGTCTGTAATTTTTTAAATGTTGAGAGGTGAATAGCTCAGGGAAGGTCCACGAAAATATGAGCAGATCATGCCATCACACCCTAGAACTCAGTTTCCCATTGTGAGAAGCATATGTGTGACTCCATTATGGTTATTGAGGTTCAGAGAGGGGATTCTCGAAGGGTCTTCTTCTACATGTTTAAACCTTCTCAGTTCACTGCCAGAAGCAGCCCAAAGACCAGGACGACTATGAAAGTCATTTATTGTGGGGTGATCCCAGGAAAACTAGCAAGAGAATGCAAGTGGGACAAAGATAGGAAGGGGACCAAACCTTGCTCAAGTTCCTTGGTGGCTGGGTCTTGACAGACTTCTAGAGGCATATAATCACCCCTTGGACCTGTCCCCATTGGGGCGAAGGAGCTGGGGTATTTATATCTCTCATGCTGTCAGTCAGAGACCAAGGGCTGCTCTGGGGGCATCCTTCTGGGTTTCCTAATTGCAGGTGGAGCAGGATCTGGCAGCCCACAGAAGTGCTCTCATTGCAAATGCTGACTGTGAGAAGTGGCTAAGGGCTTAGGAAAGTGGCTGGGCCAGCAAGGCCATCCTCTGTGGCTTTTCCGCCACAGACAGAAATCAGCCTGTGTAGATGGTGACCTGTGGGAAGGTGTGATCGTCAGCTCTTTGCACACAGATGGGGTGTAAGGGTGTAGGGGATGGGTGTGTATCCTAGAGAATTTACAGAGAGTACTTTAAACCTAAAGGATCACAGTGGGACCTTTTACATTTTTGAAAATCATTGATATTTCTCCTCAGAATCAGCCATGCATTTTTCATATAAAAGGTTTGCACTGAAGTTAAGGCCATTAAGATGCATGGACAACCCTCAAGACTTTCCATCCATTCAGGGACAGTTTGAAGTATAGCCATAGCCAACTTTGTCCTGATGACTTTATAAGAGATTCACTTCTCTAGGGTACTGGGATCTGTGAATCTTGAGCTATCCCCGATATGGCAAAGACTCTGGATTCAAATTCTGTTCATCCCAATGCATGTAAACTTTAGAACAATATCAGGCACATAATGAATGTCCAGAAACTATCTGCCATTATTATTATTATATAAGTGATACCTCATGTTTTGAAATTAGAGAATAAAAATTGTTACATAATGCTTGGTTACATCATCTGTAAAGGTGATTCTAATTTTCATTTAGATGATGGTGGAAGACCCTTAAATGTCTGGATGCTGTTCGATTGAGCAAGGTGATTTATAACTGGATAACTTGTAGAAATGCCAGGTGGGGTAGTTCCTGGATACTTCTATTTTTTTAAATAATTGTCATCAGGGAACAGACTGTTTACTTTCTGAAGTCAGAACTTCCAGAGGGAAGGAACTGCCACATTCTTGTAATGGAGCAGGATGCCCACCTCTGGCGCATGCGTGAGATCCCTGCGCCCGTGTGGCGGCCTCTGGGAGCTGATGTGGCAGCTCTACAGACTCAATACGTTTGTATTCCAGCGGAGGAGTGAATTAAGGCTGGGAAACGTGGAAGATACTGTGCTGCCTCTCATTTACTGCACAGGGTGTTATAAGCAATAACTATTTAGGTGCAGGTGTTAACGCCAGCGCCGCAGTACAAAAATGAGCTGTTAAATACACGGAGATTTGCAAATCATTAAAGATAACTGTGAAGTCACAGTGGGCCGAGGTGCTTTTAAAATCACAAATTTAAGCTGCATTGTAAAGCAACATTAGGAGATTGTACAGTAGCATCCTTTACCCTGGGGTTTTCAGAGTTTCCAAAAGGAGCCATGGTGCTATGCCAGACTTTGACTCTCGGTTGGGGTGCCAGGGAGCTGCTCTGCTTCTCCGCTGATGGAGAGAGACATGATAAAGGGGGCTCCCTGGTCATTATTTGCCGAGTCATTGCTCTTAGAGTCTGGTTTTTACTGTGCTTATCTCTGAAGCAATTGCTCAGAGCAAAGGTTTGTTGCTGTGATAGCCGTGGGGACAAGGGTACTTAGGCTAAAAGGAAATGGTAGCAACTCTCCTTGTCATGAGGCATCATTTTGCTATAAAAATTTATCCAGGGTTGATAATTATCATTTGATTTCCTGGCTTGCTAAGCCAGAACCTAAAGTTTGATGGAGGCCAAAATGCCCATTGGAAAATGCTATATAATGAATTTCAAGCAGGAGGCCATTTCAGACCTGGATAATTTGAGGAAAGATACTGTTTCTCAAACATAATCAATTATATGGAGATGTAGTTGGAACAGGGACCGCTAGAGGACATTTTTCAACATGAAATGGTAAGACGTATATCTCACTATTTTCTTTGTAGTAGATGGAAAATATTTTTATGGCAATGTCCATTTTTAACTTCTAATTCAATGCTGTTTTAATATACCATTTCTCATATCTATTATTTAAAAGTTCCATTAGGGTTTTGAGACCCATTAGAATTTTATAACAGTATGAAATGTGATATCAACAGTATACCATTTTTCTTTTTTATAATTAAAAATAGATTTTCCCCTTATTTTAAAGTACCTGATTAAAAATATGGAGAGAAAATGAGCAAATACAGACGCACAAAATACAAGAAAAAGGGCATTAGTAATCCCTCTGGTAACTATTACCAATTCCTATTGGTCATTGTGTTTTCCTGGGCCATCACTGGCCTTTCCCATGGGCTGACTGCACCGAGTCTTCATGCCCACCATTTGTTATGATTGGTTAGTCCTTAAAATTTCCTCATTGCTAAATGTTTTGAATATCACCTTTGAAATACTAGCATTTTATAATTTTCAGTGTATCTTTTTGGACATTAGAAATAAGTACAGACATATAGATACATTTGACTTTTAAAAATCAAATATATACTTGAAATGTAATGTACATATGCTAATATCAAATTTTAAGTGTAGTTTGGTAAGTTCTGACAAATACTTATGCCCAAGTAACCACCTCCATAATCACCACCCTCCAGAAATGTCCTCATGCCCTTGGTGGTCAATTTCCCCAACTCTCATCTAGCTCAAGCAGTGATGGAATTATGAATCTGGGTTGTTTTTTACTATCATTTTATATTAGTATTTTGTTGTTTAGAATTTCATATAAATGGAATCATATGATTTTTTCCTTTTCTGTGCCTGGAAGTTTTCTTTT